>PVHX01002898.1:7917-155881 GCA_004024805.1 Geosciurus inauris
AAAAAAAAAAAAAAAAAGAGATATAATTCACACACCAAGAAGTGCACACTGTAAAGAGTGTGGCTCGGTGGCACCTGGTGCATCTGAGACGCTCTGTACTACTCCTCTAGTTGAAAACACCCCTCCAGTCCAAGAGCCCCGTGCCAACCAGCAAGTACCCCTCTGTCCTGCTCTTCCTCCGTGGACTTGTTCCTTCTGGATGTTTTCTGTGAATGGACTTGTGCTATGTGTGGCTTTTGGTGCCTGGCATCTTCCTCTGAGCTTGTATGAGGGGGTTACCCACGCAGTATGTGTCAGCTTCACTTCTGTTTATAGCTGAGGAGCAACCAGTTGTGTGGATGGGCCACATTTTTATTTATCAGTGGTGGTTCTTAAAAGTTTCCCAAGCCCCAGTCTCCTTTGTGAGTCCCATGAGATCTTGGTCTTTGTCTTGGGAAACCTCAGGAATAGTTGGCCTGTGGTATTTGTAGAGTCAGATCTTTTGAGCCAATCCAAGATACAGAATCCTTGCAATAGATTGTTTTCAAAACAGTATTTGCCATTCACTGACATTCCTGACACATTCAGGTGAAAGTCAGATCCTTGATAAGAAATTTCTGAGGGGAGAACCAGAAAGGTTGAGAGAGCACTCAGCTAGGTGCTGTTTGCTTCTGCTCTGTGAGATGACCCACAGCTCCTAGATTCTGCTGTGGCTTGGCTTCCACATCAGCATGGGATTCAGCTTTGTGTGTTTAAGAACATCCAAGATGGGTTTGCTCCCCTGCCCAGTGCCTGGAGCTGGCCATGCAGGGTGCCTGTCCTCAGTGTGCTCTTGGTGTCCATGGTGGCTCTAAGTAGCAGCACCTAAAGGAAGAGGAGTGAGCAGAAGGGGCAGGTGCCTGCCCATCCCACCTCTTGAAGGAGATGTCTGGAGCTTCCATAGCACTCCCTTCACACTGGAGCCTAGACGTGCTGAGTGCCAGGGTGAGCTGCCCATCCGGCCTGTTTGCTTTAAATAGAGCCAGTGCCTGTTGGTGAGGACAGAGGGGTGGATGTTTGTAGGGGCTTGGAGGCACAAGCAAGCAGGAAGGAGAGCTTCCTGGGTTGCGGGTTGTCAGCCTCACCCAGTGCTTGGGAGATGTGGTGGGCTGAGCTGGGTGACAGGGGTTGTGGTGATCACACCCCTGTGATAGCCGGCAATGCTGAACCATGCGTTTTCTCCTCCAGGGGACATTGGCTGTGCCTGTCAGGAGTAACTTTTTAAACTCCACCCTTCATTTTTGTTTGCTTTTTATCTTGAAAATTGAGAAAACAGCTTTGTGTTCCAATGTGCGTGTTGCCAGTTTCTCCTGAGGTTAGCATTGGCTTGACCAAGGAACTGTGTGATCAGCATAGGAAATAGCCCCAGCCTGCTTGGAGATGCTCCCCAAACGTTGCTCTTAACGCAGGGCTGTACCCTGTGGGACGTTTGTGGCCCCTTCCTAAGCTCTGCCCTTCTCTCATCTTCCAGTGTTCTCTCGAGGGCTGAAAAAGTCGTCCCAGGAGCTCTACGGCCTCATCTGCTATGGCGAGCTGCGCAAGAAGATCGGGGGCTGTGAGTACCTGCCTGCCCTCAGGTTGTTGTGGCTTCTCCTGGAGGGCCACTTGCCTTGACACCACTCATCTTTACTGCCTAGGCCTGACGTTTATCTTAACAAAATTTAAATAACAGAGAATGAGATCTGCCTCAGCTGGGCTTGCCAGTGGTGCCAGTGGCCGCGTTTACTCAGGGCTTGCCACGGACATGTGATGACACGTGAGCACGCTTTGTCCTCGCTCCGCTGTTGGACTGCAAGATCTCGCACTTAGAGCCCCGGCCTGTCTGTCCCTCTCAGCACACCCATGGTTGCAGAGACGCTTCACACCTGTCAAACGAGCGTGGCCATCTCCCCAGCCTCCTGCCCATGCTTAGACTTGCCAGGATGCCCCCACATGTCAGTCAGGTCTCCTGCCGAGGGATGTGCTCTGCATGTGACTGGGGTCTCCCTGAGCCCTGGGCCCAAGAGCACTGTATGCTTTGGTCTTTAATGACACCATCCAGGCATTGCATTCCCTAGGGTCCTCCCTTTCCATTCGCTTTGATCACTTCACTTCATGGTGACCAGATTCTTTTTAGAACATTTCTCGCATGGGTGCCAGCAGGCGCACTGTAGTGTCCATGCCCTGTGTGTCTCAGCCCTGGCCTGCTCCCTGTGACTCCAGAACAAAGGGAGTGGCCTCTCCTTCCAGTGGCCCCTGCTGGGCCACACCCAGTCACCTAATGCCCAGGGTGGGCAGCAGGGCCAGGGAGGGCAGGTATCTACTGGCCACTCTGTGTGGTCACTTGGGCCATGTCCTGACCATCACTGTCTTTGTGCCTGGTCACTGACTGCCTGGTGGCTGTGCGGAGTGCCGTCCTCCTCAGTGCTCCCACAGCTGTGTTCTCTGCCCCCTTTTGCTCCTCTTGTTCTGCCTGTGCTGAGGAGAGGCCTGGTGCTGCCTCTGGCCTTGTTCTTTCTGGCTCCTGCCTGTCTACAGGGCACCATCCCTCTGCCTTCAGACTCCCAGTAGCTTCAGCTTCTGCTCCTGCTCTTCAGTCTAGGGAAACACTGTCTCGACATGCCTTCCCGTTCCCTACTGATCGTCTTCTGCAGAGCCTTCCTGTTCCCATTTCCTATCACAGAAGCTTCTGGAATGCTTTGTGTGGACCTGTCCTTCCTCTCCCAGCCGGCACTAGTCAGGCGGAGGCGGGTCCCTCACTCTTGTCAGGGCCCCTGTGACCAGCCCTGAGCCCTGGAGTCCTTTCCCTCAGACTGTTGCTTGGTTGTGGGTCTTGGTTCTCCACTAGCCTGCTGGGCCCAGCCCCACAACTTCAGGCACCTGCATGCTGACCTGTCCATCACACTGTTCCTGCTGTGACCACCCCTTGAGCCAGCAGGCCCAGTGCTGGCACTTGCACTTTCTCTCCTACCCAAACCTGCCTCGGCGTCTTGTCCTCATCTCGGGCAGTGGCACCAGCACAAGCCAGCTGTGGAAGGAAGCAAGGCTCCCGGTGCCCTAGGCCGCCCTTTGCCTTCTGCCCCGCCCCTTTCCCTGTGGATCCAGTGGTGCATGCACTCACTGACTGGCTCCCCTGTCTTGTCTTTCCTCTGAACCTTTTCCTCCTTGAAGCCAGTTCCTGGCTTCTTCTTTTTTTTTTTTTTTGTACTGGGGATTGAACTCAAGGCACTCGACCACTGAGCCACGTCCCCAGCCCTATTTTGTGTTTTATGTAGAGACAGGGTCTCACTGAGTTGCTTAGCGCCTCGCCATTGCTGAGGCTGGCTTTGAACTCACGATTCTCCTGTCTCAGCCTCCCTAAGTGCTGGGATTACAGGCTTGAGCCACCGCGCCCGGCTCCTGGCTTCTTTTTTTACTCCTTGGGCCTCCCTCTTTACATGGTCTATACCTCTCACTCTAAGTGGGCCAGGGCTCCTGGGCCCCTTCCTCCCTCTGCTCTGTACTTCCTACACTCTGACCCACCCTGAAGGGCTTCTGATCATGGCAGCATGTCGGGTGCTACACCTTCTTGGGCTGGTGCTGTGGCCCTTCCAAGGCCATCTTGGATTCCACATGAGCCTTTGCATGCTTTCATGTGTCCACTCTTGCTTTATGGCTTTAGCTAGCTAGCTAGCTTTTTTTTTTTTTTTTTTTCTTTTTTTGCAGAGGGGAGAGTGAGTACAGGGGATTGAACCCAGGGGTACTACATTCTCAGACCTTTTTATTTTTTATTTTGAAATAGGGTCTCACTAAGTTGCTTAGGGCCTTGCTAAGTTGCCCAGACTAGCCCATTGTGATCCTCTTGCCTCAGCCTTCCGAGTTGCTGGGATTGCAGGCGTGCGCCACATACCCAGCTCAAATAGCTTTCTGTTGTGCCCATATTCACAATAGTCTCCCTGATTAAGAGCTTCTGCACCTGGACCTCAGGCTCATCTTTATGCTGTACCCTGCTCCTCTGCTGGGTGCTGCCTGCTCCAGCCACTGTGCACCTCTTGACTCAGTGGCTCAGCTTGTGCTTCCTTCAGTTCCTGGGTGTGCCTTTGGTCCCTCCTGGCCTGGCTACACAGTACACTCAAGTGCTACTTGCTAACATGGGGCTTATAGTCATGGAGCTGTCAGAGTCCTTCACCCTGCAGGCTTTCTCCCCTCTGAACCCCCAGTGCCACTTGGTTAGCGTGTCACATGCTGGGCTCTTTGGCCCCATCACTTTGTTGTATCCTTTGATATCCCCCCTACCCCTGCCCCAGTGGTGCTGAGGATTGAATCCAGGGCTTTGTACATGCAAGGCAAGCCCTCTACCAACTGAGGTATATCCCCAGTCCCCTTTGATATCTTTTTTAGGGGAAGTGCTTTTGATTATTTTGGTACTGGGAATTGAACCTGGGGGCATTTAAGTTCTGAGCCACATCCCCAGCCCTTTTTATGTTTTATTTTGAGACAGGGTCTTGTTAAGTTGCTCAAGGCCTCACTAAATTGTTGAGACTGGCTTGGAACTTGAGATCCTCCTGCCTCAGCCTCTCTAGCCATTGGGATTACAGGTGTGCGCCACTTTGCCTAGCATTGGGAAGGTGCATTCTTGAGAGACTTCTTAGTGCCTCCCTGAGCAACTGCACATGGACTGCTGTCTCTGGCCACTTGGCAGATGAGTTTGGGAGCTGGAGATTAGAGTGAGCTTTGTTGACATGGCTTATTCTGCCTGGGGTCTCCAGACTGATGTGAGTCCCAACACAGATGACTTGAGCATCCACACACTGACTGAGTCATGCATCCTTGTGGCTTCTCTGTGGGCAGGTGTCAGTCAATTAAAAAAGAACGCAAGGATGCTCAGGCTTGAAGGAAACGAGTGACATGTTCCCATTGTGAAGCATGTGACTGGCTCTGGAAGCAGTGAAGTGGGCACAGAACTAGGTGGTGTGCCTCGTGTGGTGGTGCCTATGACTAGCTTTCTAGCCCTCACCATCTCAAGCAGACCTTCTGAGCAGAGGTTCCCTTCTTGGTTCCTGTTCCAGTGTCTGGTGCGTGAGCTCCAGAGCTGAGCATCCAGGATGGACCCACTGAGGTGCAGGGTCAGTGGCGCTGGTGCCTTCTGCTGAGAAATGCTCAGTCGGGGGTTGGGCATTTGCAAGTTACTGAGGGGTGCACAGGCTTTGCTCCTTGCCTTCTCCCTCCTCATCACTCCTTCCCATTCCTCCCAGGACAAAGGCAGAAAACCCCACATGGGCCACAAGGCCCTCGTGATCAGCTTTGGCCTCCTCCCAGACCACTCTCTATATAACCGGCCAGCCCAGGGTGGTGGAGCCTTCTGCCTGCCCCACTCTCCCCTGAGCTGTCACCTCCTGCAGACCTCAGCTCCAGTGTCCCTGAACTCCCAGCCAATCTGGGGGCCTCCTTGTCCTGAACGCTGTTGTGATCATCATGGCACAGGGAGGCTGGCTCATTGGTGCCCATCTGAAGGCCACGCCGTACCTGCACAGTTTGTTGGGAGCATATCTGTGTTCACCTCTTCTGATGTTCTTTCTCATTTCCTAAGATCTGTTTCCATCGGGGGTCCTTCCAGCTGAAAAACTTGTTCATCTCCTGTCATGTACTTGTGCCATCTGTGAATACTTCTAGTTCTTGTTTATCTTGAAACCTCATTTCATTCTCTTTCTTGAAGGATACCATTGTGGACATAGAATTCTAATTTGACAGTTTCCTCCTTTCATCGCATAAAAGGCGTTGTCCAGTGTAGTTGGCCTGCACCATTCTGATGATGGGTCGGCAGTCATTGGGATCCATTTTCCTCTGTGTGGTTTGCAGTCCGTCTCTGGCTGCTTTTAGGATTTCATCTTGTCTTTGGTTTCCAACCTGGCTATGTGTTTGTGGCCGCCCACTCTCTCAAAAATGCAGAAGAGTTCAAGGAGCCTAGGATTTTTACAGTGAGCACCCTAGCGCCCACCACCTGGGTTCTCCCACCAGCTTCTGCACATCTTGAGGACAGTGATGAGGTTGGAAGAAGTGTGGCTTCTGCTCTGCAAACACCAGAGCATTGATTGCTTATTCAGTAGGGCCCAGGGTCCTGAGGACTCCAAACTATGCCCAAGGGTTTTTGCATGGATTCTGCTGGGTGTGGAGCCCAGCAAAAAGTACACAGGGCCAGCATGGTACCCAGAGGAGGCAGAGTTGTCAGAACCAGGCAGTCTGAGCTAGGCAGCAGTTTGGCGGTGACAGGGAATTGGGAGCTTCTGGAGGGAGAGGTCAGCTGTGTAGGGAACATGGCGGACCTTGAACAAGATGTTGGGCAGAGGCTGTGCCAGCTAGCCAAGCTGTGCTAGTCAGCTGACTTGCTGGTTGACTTTGGGGAAGGGGCTGCTGCAGAGATTGCTTCTGGAAGAACTTGAATATTTGGTGGCAGGATCTGGAGCTGTGGAAGGAGTCACATAGACACTTGCTGTTCTGCTCTGACCCTCGTGGCCTCATTGTCTACCTTTCCATTCAAAGGTATGGACGACAAGAACGCCACGAAGCTGAACGAGCTTATCCAGGTTGGGTAAGTACTGGGCGGGCCGGCAGTGTCTGCTCCCTTTGGACGTGTGCGTCCACAAACCAAAACACAGAAGCTGTGAAGTAAGTGCAGTTTTCTTCCATTTCTGAGCACGGGTGCTTGGAGTTAGAACTCAGGTCCTTTCAGACGCCTGTCCCGAGACCCTGAGTCTGCCCTTTCTGTGGCTGGGTCTGGGCAGTCCCTGGATCCTGCTTCCCCTTTCTTCACCGCTGTGCTCTTACATGCTGGTCCCTTGGCCTCTAGGAAGCCTTCTTCCCATTGTGCTTCTCTACGCCCCCAGGCCACTGCCGTGGCCTCGCCTTCCTTACCTGTGAATGCTCCTGTGTGGAGCCAGCACTTGGCCTGCCTCTCTGCTCTTTTCCTCTCTTGTGCTCCTGATTGCAGAGCTCAAGTGTTCTCAGGGCACCACACACCAACCTGGACAGCTCAGGGGATGCCTGCTCAGCCCTGATTTAGTGACCGTTTCTCTCTAGGGACACTACCTGCATAGGGACTTGCTGTGTGAAGACTTTCCACCTGCCTAGTTGTTGCCTCTTCCTGCTGTGCTGTCGTGCACCTGCCCCCCTGGACTGTGTGCAGTTAGCCTTCAAGTCCCCCTTGCCTCTGGTGGTCTCTTGAGCCAGTCCCCAGGCCAGGAGGGTGTCAGGACCCCAGCTTCTCTTCATTGCCACAGCTGCTCCGCCGACCCCTCTGAGGCCACCATTAGCCCCTCCTTTAGTGTGTAAACTCTGTCCAGTCCTTTATCACCTTTTCTGGGTGAAGGGCTCCAAATCTACTCTCCCCTGAACCTGCACCATGGTTGTAAATCTCGCCACTTGGAAGCCTCCACTTCCTTGCTTTGAGTGTGTTTCCATCTCTGGCCCAATTCTGGCTATACCTCCCACCCTGGTCCTCATAGCCACCCTAGTACAGCCCTGGGGGGGTCCAGCTGCTGTGCCTGCTGCTGGGCTACAATGCAGGGCCTAGCTTGGCCACTGCATGCTGCAGTCTTAGAGGGTTCCTCACCTGGTGTCAGGCCCTCCTTGGTGGCTGCCATGGCCCTCAGCCCCCACCCCACCAGGCAGTTTTTGTTCTCTGGGTGTTTGATCTGTGCTCTCTCCAACTCTTCTGAGCTATTGTGAACTTACTGATTTCTGTCTGTAGAATATGGCCTTCTGAATCTTTGACCCTTTTCTGCACCCCAGAAGCCTGACTCCTGGTTGCCCCCTTAGTGAGCACCTGGAGTCCTGCTGTTTTTTCCCCACATGGCAGGAATTAGGTTGTATTATTATCAAAGGAAAGAGTCATGACTGGCCAGGGCGTCTAGAGAGACTTCAGAATGATGGAACTTTTGGAGTGGAGATGGTTTTAGAGGCCCCCAGGAAGGGGGGCCACCAGCTGTGCTTGTTGGGGGATGAGGAGGTAGTCTCACCCTGCTCTGCATCTCTCTCTCAACTTCAGAGTCCTACCTTCCTTCCCCCTTAACACCTGCTCTTTCTGTCAAGCTGAGCAGTGTTGCACACAGGCTGAGTTGAATTCCCTGAATGAAGACAGTTTTCCAGGTCCTTTGATTCCTGTGCAGGATAAGGCGAGCCCAGTGCTAGGTGTGTGCCAATAGGGTGCATTTCCCGTGGGGTAGACTCCTGCTGCTGAGTGCAGGTACTAAGCAGCCCAGGAGAGCTTTGTTAGGCAGCAGATTCCTTCCTACCACAAAGGATCACGTCCACATGGAGCATCTGGCTCTCGAGATCAGAGGACGAAGACACCTGATGACCAAGTGTAGGGAGTGAGGTTTGGACCCTGGGTCTTTAGTAAAAGTAAAAGCAAAGGGAAGAACAATTGCCAAGGGATCACAGTGACTAGTGGGCAGGTGGCTGTTGGGCTGTGTGCTAGGTGATGGTGGTGTCTCAGCGTTTCTTTGCCAGACTGACCACAGGCTGTGGTTCTGGAAGGCCCAGGACCTTGCTGGAGCACCTATGGCAAGCCATCTTCTGGCCCAAAAGTAATTCTCAGGGGGTTTAGCTCAGGGAGGGATAGGGAACAGACTGGGGCCTCAGCTCTGTTCTCCCTGGCCACGATAGCCCTTGACACATGGCTTGGCCTTGAGCTTGGGTGTAGCCAACATTGAGCAGCAGACAGGACAGAGCCTTGAAGTGTGCTGTGGATCGAGCACACCTTTGGTGCTGCTTACAGAGGTGCAGCCCTGGTCCCTGTGAGTCAGCGGGAAGTGGCAGTGGCAGTGCAGCCTCACATTTCCCCTGGACCGTTCCAGCCTCCTGTCCCTAAGTTGCTGGGCTGGTGATGGCCCCAGTTGGATTTTGGTTGCTGGGACTAGCTGTACTCCCCACAGTGCAGTCACTTTAAGGCAGCCCTAGAAGGTGGCACATTAGCAGGTTAGAGATTGATTTCCCCTTTGCTTTCTTTTTTTGGTACTGGGTATTGAACCCAGGGGTGCTTAACCACTGAGCCCTATCTCTAGCCCTTTTTTATTTTTTATTTTCTAAATATATTTTTAGTTGTCAATGGACTTTATTTACTTATATGTGGTGCTGAGAATCGAACCCAGTGCCTCACACATGGTAGGCAAGCACACAACTGAGCCTCAATCCCAGCTCTTACTTTTAATTTTGAGACAGGATCTTGCTGAGTTGCTGAGGCTGGCTTTGCACTTGTAATCCTCCTGCCTCGGCCTCCTGAGTTGCTGGGATTACAGGTGTGTGCCACCACGTCTGGCTCCCCTTTTCTTAATAAGGCCAGTATCTGCTAGGCTCACCTGGCCTTGTGGTAGCATTTATATGAAGCCTGAGAAGGTGGCTGAGGGCTGTGGGTGCCGACAGGGAGCTTGCTAATGTCAGCAAGAACTGCAGCACATGACCAAGCTGAGTGTTCAGTGGTGCCCAGGCAAGCACCCATGAGGTGCCTCTCGCTCTTCCTCTGGGGGCTCACCTGGTGTGTTTTGTCTCAGAGAAGTGCTGACACTACTATGCAGAAGGTGCTTCCACAGCTGGTGGAGAAACTTCTGTCTACAGTGGTGGGGGCTGAGGCAGGGAGACTGCACAGCATGCTCCTCTGTCTACAGGTGTCTGTGAGGTGGACTCTGGGTATGCAGGGGGCCCAGCCCTGGCATGGCAGTGAGTGCAAGTCTGTCCATGGGATGCACTGGTGGGCACCTGCAGCAACCTGGGCTGAACCTTCCAGTGGAATGCATGGAGTGTGGACACTGAGGTAACAGGAAGAGACTGCCTGGAGCTGTTAGGGAGGCTTTCTCAGGCATGGCACTTAGCCCTGGGGGCACAGAGATACAAAGGGGTACAGTGGCTAGAGGACAGGGCAAGCGCAGAGCAGGCCCAGGGGGTTGGCCAGGCCCTGCTCTAAGCACGCTGGACATTGGTGTTCTCCAAGCATCTCAGGAAGCCCCTAAGTAGGTGAAGCAGGAGTGCTCATCACACTGGGTAGAACTGTTCCACTTTGCCCTGTGGAAGATAGGTTTGGGATGTGTCTTGGTGGAGTAGTATACAGACATCTCTTTTTGTTTGTTTGTTTGTTTTAATATTTAAATTTATATATTTTTCACTTGGTGATGTACAGCTGTAAGAGTTTGGTGTTTTTAAAATGTTTTATTTTTAGGTTTACTGAAAAGTTGCATTGATTACAGAGTTTCAATACGCACCTCTCGCCTCCCCTGGTACTACCTTCTTGCGTTTGGGCAGTGCATTCGTTAGTTGATGAGCCTCCTTTGATGTTGTCATCCAGAATTCATAGTTTAGTCTACTGTTCTCTCTTGTTGACATTTTGTCAGCTTGGACACGTGTGTAATGACATGTGTCTATTCAAGAATATTTTGAGGGGCTGGGATTGTAGCTCAGCGGTAGAGCGCTTGCCTCGCATGCGTGAGGCCCTGGGTTCGATCCTCAGCACCACATACAAAGCAATAAAATAAAGACATTATGTCCATCTACAGCTAAAAAAATATTTAAAAAAATAAAAAAATAAAAATAAAAATAAAAGAATATTTTGAGCCGGGCGCAGTGGCGCAAGCCTGTAATCCCAGCACTTAGGGAGGCTGAGACAGGAGAATCTCGAGTTCAAAGCCAGCCTCAGCAATGGCGAGGCGCTAAGCAATTCAGTGAGACCCTGTCTCTACATAAAACACAAAATAGGGCTGGGGAGGTGGCTCAGTGGTCAAGTGCCCCTGAGTTCAATCTCCAGTACCAAAAAAAAAAAAAAGAATACTTTGCCTGCCATGAAAATCCCTCTCTGGGGCTGGGCTTGTGGCTCAGTGGTAGAGTACTTGCCTAGCACGGGTGAGGCACTGGGTTTGATTCTCAGCACCACATAAAAATAATAAATGAATAAAAATAAAGTGTAAGAAATTGGAGACAAACGTGCCTGTCCAAAAAAAAAAAATCCCTCTCTGCCCAGTCCCTGGCAATCCCTGATCTTTTTGCTGTCTTCATGTTCTGCTTTCCCCTGAGTGGCACCTGGTTCAGATTGGCTTTTTCCATTCCTCACTTTGAGTTTACTAGGTGCGTGGAGTTGTGGAGCCCCCAGCAGCCAAGACGCAGCTCCTGGTGCTGCTGTCTGTATCCGGTAGTTTTGTCTTTGCTGGAAACTCACTGAATGAAGCCATCATGTAGCCTTGGAGGTTCCCCCCACCTAGCAGTGTGCCTATCCGCTGGCCTGTTGCAGGAGGCTGTTGCGTGAGCAAGGGATTTCATTTCGCTTGTAACCCTCAGGAGGAGGGGATGGCTAGCCAGTGTCTGACCTGACAAGACAGTGCCACACTGCCTCCAGCTGCTCCCACGCTCCCCGCACTCGCTGTGTACAGTTTGTGTGTTCTGAGCCATCCTCACTGTGGTGTTGATGTGCATCTCCCTGATGGTCCATAAGGGTGATAACTGTTGTGTGCGTATTTGCCCTCTGTGTGTCTTCTTTGGTGAAGTGTCTCTTCAAATCTTATGCCCATTTTCTTCTTGTTGAGCTTAGTGTGTTCTCTGTATATTCAGATATGCCACCTCCAGGTGCCTTCTGTGTCCTGTTTTTTTTTTTGGGGGGGGGTGAGTGGGGGCAGATATCAAGAATTGAGCTCAGGGGCATTTGACCACTGAGCCACATCCCCAGGCCTATTTTGTATTTTATTTAGTGGCAGGGTTCTTTGGGGGGTTGCTTAGTACCTTGCTTTATGCTGTGAGGCTGGCTTTGAACTTGTGGTCCTCCTGCTTGAGCCTCCTGAGCTGCTGGTGTCCTGTTTTTGATTGCTGTTGTTCAGGGTCCTTCACGAGCAGGGGTCTTCAATTTGATAAAGTCCCCTCTGTCTGTCATTGTTGTCCTCTGTAGCCTTCTCTCCATGTGGTGTCTAAGAACTCTGCCCAGCTGTGGTCAAGATTGTTCCTGTGGCTTCTTTCAGAGTTCTTATGGCTTACTCGTACTTGGGCTCAGTTTTATGTGTGATGTGAAGCATGGGCAGAGTTTCATTTTCTTGCCTATGGGTATTGGCTTTGCTTCAGTGCCATCTCCATGAGTGCTTGTGCTCTGCCAGAGACCAGTGCACTGTCCTGTGCAGCTCTGTTTCTGGCCGTTTTGTACTTTCTTTCTTTTTTTTTTTTTTTGGTATTGGACATTGAACTCAGGGCACTCGACCACTGAGCCACATCCCCAGCCCTATTCTGTGTTTTATGTAGAGACAGGGTCTCACTGAGTTGCTTAGTGCCTCGCCATTGCTGAGGCTGGCTTTGAACTCGCGATTCTCCTGTCTCAGCCTCCCTAAGTGCTGGGATTATAGGTGTGTGCCACTGTGCCCGGCTGCCTTCCGTACTTTCTCATTCATTTATGTGTCTTTCCCCCAAAGACTTTTTAGTTGTTGTTTCTTTCTTTTCTTTGTGGGTATGCGTGTGGACGAGAGAGAGTGAGTGTGTGCACCAGGGACTGTGCCCAGGGTGCTTATCCAGCCACACCTCCAGCCCTTTCATGTTTTGAGACAGGGTCTCATTGAGTTGCTTAGGGCCTTATTAGGTCGCCCAGGCTGGCCTTGAACTTGCAACCCTCTTGCCTCAGCCTCCCAAGCTGCTGGGATTACAGGTGTATACCACTGTGTCTGACTCAGACTTTCTAGTTTTTAAGGACAAGCATAATGCCTGGAAAGTCAGAAGAAAAATAGAGACAAATTAGTAAGGCACAGTAGAAAGATACCTCTTTATTCAATCCAAAAGCAGTGGAGTGCTTAACCTGCCCAAACTCCCCTCACAGGCCTGTTCTAGTTAACTGTGAATCTCCTTTCAGTTACAGAATTATAAAATAAATTAAGGAATAAATGAATTTAGAAAAGCTCTAAATTAAAATGAAAATCTGTTACATCATTTACAGACCCAGTGGCATAGAATGTAGCACATGCTGATTAAACTTATCCAGTAGCTTTGCAAGGAAGAAAAGAAATCTTATGTCAGAAAGCCAGCCAGGCTGCCTCACTCAGAGGAATCGCCCTGTTGCCTTGTTGGTGATCCTGTGGAGGCGCTCACTGAGGCCTGCGTGAGACTGCCCGAGAGCTCAGGCTTTGGTTCCTCTGGGTCGCTTCCACCCCTGTGCCCTGGGGGCATACTGGTCCGTCTGTCTTTAAGCTCCTGAATTGTAGGCGGTGCAAAAACAGCGGTGAGCCAGATCCTGACCCTGGATCTGGTGCAGTGCCCTGGACTTGGGCTGGTTATAGAATTTGCATTTGAGAGAAAAGGAAAAGGGTCATCGTCTGAGATTGGTTCCCTGGTAGTAAATGTGGGTGCACTTACTCCATTTCCCCCAAGGAAGAAAAAGGAAGTCACAAAGTAGTAATTTAATGGAAACTAGGATTATTGCAAACACAGGTGCCACATGACACAGCTCGCCTGCTGTTAAGTCTTGCCTCTGCTATTTGGTTTTGAGGACAGTGGAACAAACAGTGATGAGCAGAAAAGCCCGTTTGCTTCCAGAGCTCTTGCTGGAGGAGGTTGCTGAGCTGACTCCCTGCTGCATTGCTGCTGCTTGTGAACATTCCTCCTGGTTACTACTCCCACAGCCCTGTCCCAGCATGACCAATGCATTCAACCACTGTTCCATTTGTTGTCTGTGTGTTCTGCCTGGGATAAGGTGGTTCCAGACTTTTTTCCCCCCATTTGTGGGGTAGAACCCAAGGGTACTTTATACCACTGAGCTATATCCCTACCTCTTTTCATAGATTTTTTAAATTTTGAAATAGTGTCTCCCTGAGTTGCCCAGGCTGGCCTTGAACTTGTGATTCCCCCTTCCTCAGCCTCAAGTTTCTGGAATTATAGACATGTGCCACCACGCTTGGCAAGAATATTAACTCAGTAGGACATGTTACTTGGAGATTCATTCTCTCTGAATTATCCTTCCAGACCAAAAGTGGGTGGGCAGTGAAAGAGTTCTTCCTGGGGTCTTCTTGTTTCCTCAGCCAGGTTTTCCAAGTCTCAGCTCTGCTCTTTGGTGTCAAGCACAGAGGGAGCTCAGTCGGTACTTGGATGGAGGGTGGGTAGGGACCAGGATAGATGAGTGAATAGATGGAAGGATGGGTAGATGAACAGATAGAGGGATGGTTTGACTGATGAAAAGACAGTTGAGTAGATCCATGGAGTGGATGAAGGGGCGGACGAGAGGATGAGTGGATGGGTAGGAGGATGGACACATTGATAGATGAGTGGATGGATGGGTGTGGATAAAGGGACAAGTGATGGATGGAAGAATGGATAGATGAGTATGGATGAATTGAAGGATGGACAGACGAGTTCATGCAGATGAGTGAGTGGAAGGATGGATGACGGATGGGTGAACAGGTGGAAGAATGGTAGATAAGATCGTAGCTGCCATGGCTTGAGCAGTCATTGAACTTACAGCAAGAATCCATGAACTGGGGCGCATCTTTACCTGGAGCCTTGTGTGAATGCAGACTCCCACGCATTCCTCCCCACAAGGCAGGCCACACCTTTCTTGGACTAGGACCTACTTCTTGGAGCTCCATGCTGTTCTTTTCCCAGGTTGGAAAGTCTGGCTGTGTCCCTTGTGCTTTCCAGTTCTTTGCAGTGAGTAGGGCCCGGGCCCATAGCAGTGAGACGTAAGAGCCGGGTCAAGCCTGGTCTTGGCTGTCTTACCCATCCCTCACTTCACCTCCACTTTTCAAAAAAAATTATTTATTAATGTTTAATTATCCAATAGAATCTATGTATATTGTTTAAGAAAGAATGAGTAGAAACAATATAATATAGATCTGATAAACTATAAACTCAATATTTAAGACTACTCAATATATAAAAATTATACAAGAGGCTGAGACAGAGCCGGGCGCGGTGGCTCAAGCCTGTAATCTCAGCACTTAGGGAGGCTGAGACAGGAGAATTGCGGGTTCAAAGCCAGCCTCAGCAATGGTGAGGCGCTAAGCAACTCAGTGAGACCCTGTCTCTACATAAAACACAAAATAGGGCTGGGATGTGGCTCAGGGGTCGAGTGCCCCTGAGTTCAATTCCCCAATACCAAAAAAAAATTGTATAAATTATTCTATATAAAGAAATTAAAAACAGTCTATAGAAGATGTAGGATTAAGATTAAAAACATGAAATAGAATTGATCACATTATTTTTCTGTATTCAACAAAAGTATTTCCCAAATGGATGATAAAATGGAAAGAAAATCAGAGAAGGAAAAAGGAGTATACAAATGAAAAGAATGAACAACATTAAACAAGTTTTTAAACATTGTTTCAAAATTAAGAAACTGACTTCATGTTCCATCTGTGATATGTTAAGTAATCAGAAGTCATCAATCTTATCCTTACAGTAACAAAAATGTCTGAAAATCAAATTACATTTCTTGGACCCAAGAATGCGCTGCTAGAGCTGTCAGCTGGTGTATGTAATCTTGAAGAGTGGCTGGAGACAGAATATGGGCTGATTTGAGAGTAAGGAAACCTTGGGGTCCTGTGGACTTAAGGAAGCCCTCACAGTTCCACAGTTTTCCTTCCAGCTACATGCCCAGTGTCCTGCTGAAGATTCCAGAAAGACCCCATGTCTCTGGTAGGATTAGGTTTTGAATTAAAAATAAAGTCAATTAAGGACAAAGTTTCAAAGAAAAATATTGGGAATATTGCAGAGACAAGAGTTAGGGTGCCAGTGGGGGCGGTAGACGTTGATGAACCACTTATGAAAGGTGTAGTCCTCAGACATAGACCCACTTATAGGCTGGATAAGATTAGAGAAAACTCCCTTGTCCCATGTCTGACCTGTACAGCAGCAGGATCGGGTATAACAACAGTCAGTTATGGCTAAAAGAGTTGTAATACACAGATTCTCCTTGAGGTGGTGTTTAAGGAAACTCAAAACAGTGAGATAAAACAAAGTACAGGATGAAAACTTAAAGCCTCTGGTACCTTTAGCTGCAAGCAAGCATTAAACACCAGACAAGTCCTCACCAGATAAATAAATACTCCTATCAGTGGCCTGTTTACCTCAGTTTTTATCATTCAGTGAAACATGTCTGGCTTTCAACACAAAATTACAAGACAGGCCAGAAGACATGCTAAAATGTAGTCTGAAGATAAAAATCAGACTCAAACATATTGTACATCACCTCCACTTTTAAAGCCACCCACTTTTATGGAAGGTTTCACTAGTATTCCAGCTGTGTTTTGGAGGAACTGTTCTCTTGCTTTCTTCTCTTTTTTTGTATTGGGGATTCAAGTCAGGAGCGCTTAACCACTGAGCCACATCTCCAGCTCTTTTTTATACTTTTATTTTTTGAGAGGGTCTCACTGAGTTGCTGAGGGCCCCACTAAGTTGCTGAGGCTGGCCTCCCTCGAACTTGAGACCCTCTTGCCTCAGCCTCCCGAATTGCTGGGATCACAGGTGTGTGCCACATTCCTGTGGCTTTCATGCTCTTTTTGGTAGTCATAGAGTGTTTCTTCATGTAACTTTAACACACTGCAACTCTGGCAAACAGATCCAGAGCCTACCTGAGGGCTCCAGGTGTCGGCCTGTGAGACCCTATTCTCGGGCTTCTTCCTCATACTCCAGGCCTACCAGTGGGGTTTACAGAGGGACGTGGGATGACTCTGGTGTGGCAGGGCAGCAGGAAGAGGGTCCATAGAGGTCAGATGGGGGTTGAGACGTCACTTGGCGGTCTTGTGAGGGAACTCTGCAGTTTGTGCTCTGAGGCTCCAGGATGAGGAGCACATGGAAATCAGAGGGTGGAGAGAAGGACAGCCGCTTGCTCAGCTGCGGAGTAGTGGGTTTTACTGGGGTGAGACAAGAGTTTGTGTCATGGAACTTGCCAGCGTGGGGGGAGACACAGCACAGTTCCCCTAAGCAGCAGTCATCTGGTCAGAAAAGTAGTGGATGTACACAGCCACAGCCTTACGTGGGTCCTGAGTGGCAGCATGGTGACAGCGTGGAGCCTCTGTTCCTACACAGTGCCCCTTAGGCACACGGGCCCTTCCTGATGTCTGTCCATCCAGAGGCCTCAGCACTTCTCCCCAACTCTCTTCCCAGAGCAACGACGGTACGTTACAAAGGGAGGAACCTGCGGATCAAAGCACCCATGTGTCGGGCCCTGAAGAAGCTCTGTGATCCTGATGGTAGGTGACCAGGGGAGGGCCAGGACACCTTGTAGCTCGGTGGTTTTGTCGTTTGATGACAGCCTGAGCTAGGAATGTTTTCTGCCTTGTAGTTCTGTGCCTGATCCTGCCGAATCCCAGCACTTCAGGTGAACAGTTCTTGCACTTGAAACGCACCTGTTGCAGCAGTGCACCCACCTAGTTCATCACATGTAGCTCAGAAGCCATGATGGCAGTGTGGCAGGGGTGGGCAGAGCTGCTAGGAGCAGGTTTCCCGTGGCCTTTTTGCAAGTAGCCTCGCTAGCTGCTCTTGCTGGCTTTCTTGCCTGCCTTGCCTCTGGTCCCAAGGCAGTCTGCCCACAGCTCTCTGATCCTGTTGGTTTTTTGGTGAAGCACTTTACTTTCTGCCTTGAGGCTGATCTGCTGTGAACTTTCGTGGTCTCTCCCTTTTGCAGGCCTCAGTGATGAAGAGGACCAGAAACCTGTGCGCTTGCCCCTGAAAGTCCCTGTAGAGCTACAACCGCGGAACAACCATGCCTGGGCACGAGTGCAGAGCCTTGCCCAGAACCCGCGCCTTAGGTAATGTGGCCTTCAGCCTGAGGAGGGTGCCTGTCATCTGGGCAGGGGTAAGGGACACTGTTAGGGTTTCCCTCGGGGAGCTGACGGAAGGCGTGAGTTTCACCCCAGTGCTCTGGAGTCACTTTAGGACAGGGTGTGGGTGTGTTGCTGCCACAGTGGTGGTCTGACTGGGGCCTGCAGGTGCCAAGCTGCAGTCCCATGCCTGGCCAGGGTGCTTGGGAGTGTGAGTGGTAAGAGGAAGTCTTGGCCACGGGGCCAAGTGGCTGCAGAACCTTCCTCTCCTCTCTGCCCCTTAAAGGCCCTGTTACGGCTCCTCTCTCTGGCTTCCCAAAATTGGTGTCTGCTTTGTGCACAAGGCACTCCTGTGGGGATGGGCTGCTTAAAACATTTTTTCAAACTGAGATAAAGTCACACAACGTAAAATAAAGCATCAGCCACTTTGAAGTTTATAGTCAAGTGGCATTTGGTACATTCTCAGTGTTGTGCAACTTCCACCCCTGTCTGTCTAGAACATCTTTCTTACCCAAGGCCCAGTGCCGCTAGCAGTCCCCTCTCCAGTGCTTGTGCTCCCAGCTTCTTCCAGTCTGCAGGTGCCACGCCAGTGGAGTCTGCAGAAGCCAGCTGCTCCCACTGGGCAAGCTCTGGCTCTCTCGGTGCCTTGCCCCATCCATACGGCATTTATTACCTTAGGATTGGTGAGGGCTGGCCACTCCAACCCTTGAACCCTGAAGGCACCCACAGTTCCCATGCAGGGCACCCCAGGCAGTGATGGGAGCAGTGTCACACCTGGTCAGTCCTGTGTGGTCTTTCCTCACTGCTCTGTGGGAATCTGCTGTGGCTCAGCTGATAGGCTGATATTTAGGAGAAGGAACATGGGGCTGTGTCGGTGTCCTCCCTGACCCTGGCAAGGCCCTGCCCTTTCTGCTGTTTGGCTTCAAGTTGTGGCAGCTTCCCTTATTTGTCCCCTAGGATGATTGTGGAGCTGCATCGGAAGGTGTCCAGCCTCATCGAGTTCTTGAAGCAGAAGTGGGCTCTCCAGGAAGTGCGAGTTGTATCTTTTCCCAACTAAACCAACCATCCAAGCTCTATAGCTCCTCCTATTTGGGAATGGGGTCTCACTTCCTAGTCTTTGTTATTGCTGCAGGACCCTGTAGGAGCCCTTTGCCATTCAGGTTTGGGTATAGAGCCCTGCTTGTCCCCTCCTTGTTATGGTGGCCCTTGGGCACACCAGCTCTCCACACTGTGACTGGCCAGCCATCTGCCCATATGGTATAGTAGAAGGACCCCAGCCTTTTGGATGATGTGACACAGGTACAGCCCCACCTGTGTTCTTGGCTGGCTGCTGGCCCTGCCTGTTCTCTATGTACATCAGAGGTATGAATTTCCCAGAGACCCTGTACCCTGGGCCAGCGTTGTTTGTGTGTGGCTTGAGGAAAGTCCCTAGGTCAGGGATGAGGGCAGATCTGAGCCCCTGTGATACCAAGGAGCAGGTGTGGCTCCTGGCAAGGGCCTTCACTCTGCACCTGGCAAGCAATGTAACCATGGTGCAGCTGGCGGGGTTGCTCCTTGACAGTGTTCCCAGCGGAAGACTCTCGAGGAGCAGCAGCTCCCAGGCACCAGCGCCCTGCAGACACAGGAGAAGGTGGCGCTGCACCTGTTCCCTGGCGAGAATTGCACGCTGACGCCATTGCCTGGTGTGGCCCGTGTGGTGCACTCCAAGGCCTTCTGCACGGTGCACTGGCAGGAGGGTGGCCGGTGCAAGCAGAGCACCAAGGATGCCCATTCACTGCCCCCAGCCCAGATCCTGGGCATCCAGAGTGGGCAGGGAACGGCCCGGGGCCAGGTGAAGTGCCCGAGGGGTGGCACTGAGGGCAAGGGCGGTGGGCGGCCCCCTCCTACCACCGATGTGTCGCAGAGTTCCGGAGAGAGTTCCCCTGAAAGTGCCCCTGGGGAGGGGGCCACCCCAAGCCTGAGCAGCCCGGATGCTCCTGACAGGCCTCCCCCTGGGCACCAGGACTCCGGGCCACGTCTTGAGAAGACCCCTGCAGCAGCTCCTGCAGAGGGCAGGGATGGCCTCACCAGAGAGCCGGGGGCCCTGCCGTGTGCCTGTGGCCAGCTCCCAGACATGGAGGATGAGCTGTCTCTCCTTGATCCCTTACCCCGCTACCTGAAGTCCTGTCAGGACCTCATCGTCCCGGAACAGTGCCGCTGCACGGACACGCGGCCTGGGAGAGATCACCCTCTTCCTGGCAGGGCGGCCTCCCCTGAGGCGCTCACCCGCAGCAGCAGGGAGGCTCCTGACCTCACTCCCCCTGGCCCAGACCCTCAGCCTGGCCCTGGCCCCGGGCTCCCTCTGGATGTTTGCATGAAAGACCCATCAGATGCACCTTCAGAGGAGCCCCAGCAGAAGGGAAGCCCTGCAGAGCCTCCAATGCCTCAGGGACAACCTGCCACCAGACCCCCAAAAGAGGTCCCTGCCAGCCAGCTGGCCCAGCAGCTGCGTGAGGAGGGCTGGAGCCTGCAGACGTCCGAGAGCCTCACGCTGGCTGAAGTCTACCTCATGATGGGCAAGCCAAGCAAGCTGCAGCTGGAGTACGACTGGCTGGCTGTGCGAGGCCCCGAGGGCCAGTCCCCCTGCGCCTGCCCCCCAGCTCCCCACGAGCAGCGCCTCCTGAACTGCCTCCTGAGGCTCATCTCCACGGAGGTCAACCCCAAGCTGGTGAGTGGGTCAGTGTGGCCCTGCAGGTGCCCTGCGGGAAGTGTACCTCGGCCCTGACCAGGCCTGGTCATGAAGGTGGCGGCAGCTTGAGCAGTGAGGTGACTTCTGGACAGGCCCAGGGTCAGGGCTGTTGGGGGTGAGTGAGCTGTCACCAGACGGATTATGAGTTCTTGCAAGTTTGGCTTTGCATGGAGAGAAGTGACATGGCTGAGTACCCTAGGGGAGGAGGAAGCACGAGGTGTGGAACATGATGGGCAGGAAGCCCAGCAGAGGCACTCAAATCAGGATCCGCCAGCAGCTTCAGCACCACCTGGAACTTGTTAGACATGCAGCTTCCAGAGAAGGGCTCACAGACTGCAGGGACGACCCCAGGTGACTCGATGCAGTATAGGTGTAGAGAAGACTGGCCAGTGGCTCATGGAGACTGGAGACCTTGAGTCAGAGATGGGTGCCTGTCCGGGGGCTTTCCATCCTGCTGCAACTCCTCCTCCCCTGGCAGAGCTATGGCAAGCACCCCCCAGGCCCGAGACGCGGGAGATGGGCAGAGATGGGAGAAATGAGGCAAAGGAGACAGGGATGGCGGTGCTGTGGGAGCTGTGGCTGTGTCAATCTCTCCTTCCTGTGACTCGGAAGGGCTCTGTAGTCATCATATGCCAGCCTTTTACTGTGGGTATTTTAAAAGCACAGTGTTCTCTTCTACTACCCAGCACCTCCTCCCTGCAGTTGGACTCTACTCAGTGGGTAAAACCTGTCCCTGCGCTGTGGTCCACCTGCCCATTCTTACCAGCCACGCAAACACTGGAGACACACAGGAGCTCTCCCACACAGAGAAGCAGTAGCTTTCATTTCTTATTTGGCTGGTGATTTGTACTTTTTTTCTCTTTTGGATTCTTTTTCGTTTCTCTCTCTCTCTCTCTCTTTTTTTTTTTTTTTTCATTTTTGACCAGTGATTTTTGAAACTGGTGAGCTGCTGAGTGACTGTGGAGGTGTCTTGAACACCCTGCCCTTTGCCATCATGGAAATCAGGCTCTGATCCCTGCACCATCTTCTAAATTCTCAAGGGTGTGCTCATACCTCCTTGGGGCACTCACATCAAAGTCATTTTTATGTGCTGAGTTTGGACATTTTTGGCCGATTTCTGTCCAGGCTCCAGAAGCAAACACCACATCCACGGCATCCGTGAGGCCTGCCCAGGAGGAGCAGTCAACAACCCCCCCAGGGAAGGTGGTGACCATCAGTTCCCGGAGCCCCCGCTGCCCTCGAAACCAGTCTGCCCTCCGCAGCAGCAAGACCTTCCCATCTGGTGCTGCACCTTGCTCCCCAGGTGAGGGTAAGGGTGGCCTGACAGGGTCAGGGACTGTGCTAAAGCTGAAGGCATAGATGTCTGAGGCTGCCCTGCTGTCTGGTCAGCCATGGTCCAATGGATGGTGTGGAGGGTGAACATGGGAGCCTGTCATAAATGGCCTGAGTCATGGGGTCCTGGAGCCACCAAGGAGCAGAGGACAGGATGACCTTTGGCAGTCTGGACACTTGGGGGTTCTTGCATCATAAAGCTATAGAAGCATCTATATTATGCTGAGTTGGTGGCTCATGGCCTCTGAGGAGAATTGACGCCTTCTAAACCCATGTTGACTATTTTTCTTTGCATGTAAGACATTATAGTAAAGGTTCCTGTTAAGGCATATGCCAGCAATTGAATAGTCTTGAAAAAAAGAGAGTAACCTGCTAGTCACAGTGGACCCTATCCCACAGTGGACGTATTTAGGAAATAAATTTCTTTTTGCTGGTGCTGGGGATGGAACCTAGGGCCTTATGCATGCTAGGCGAGTGCTCTATCACTGAACTGTACCTCCAGCCCTTAGAGACTGATTGATAAGTTCTGTCTCTGCATGCATAAGACCCCAGAGGCCAGGCATGGTGGCACAGGCCTGTAATCCCAGCACTTTGGGAGGCTGAGACAGGAGAATTGCGAGTTCAAAGCCAGCCTCAGCAAGGGCGAGGGGCTAAGCAACTCAGTGAGACCCTGTCTCTACATAAAACACAAAATAGGGCTGGGGATGTGGCTCAGTGGTTAAGTGCCCCTGAGTTCAATCCCCAGTACCAAAAAAAAAAAAGACCCCAACGTAAGCATAACGCCTGTCCTAAGCATCAGTTCTGTTTGGTTAAGCCTGTGGTGTTTGTATAATTAAGCTGATTATTACAGCTAGGGCGATGGATTCTACATGGGTGCCTGAGGCAAGAAGTGTGAATGCACTGTGGCCCTGCCCCTGGTCCTCAGCACATGTGCCCTGTCCTGCCATGGCAGAGCTGGGTGTCTCGTGGAAGAGTGTGGGCCATATTCACTCCTCTGGCCTAGAAGAAATCATGCAACTCTTCTGAAGATTGATCCAGGAGTGACCACGGAGGCAGGGACAGCCCTGGAGTAAGGACTGGAGTGCTTCTGTTAGTCCTGGGCTGTTAAGGCCTCCTCTCATGTCAGCATAGAGTGTTGTCATGGATACCATGGGCACATGCCTTCCTAGTGCCTGTGCTCTGACAGTGGTGTGCATCCTGGAAGAGACAACCCTGCCTCAGTCTTTGGGGAGTCCATACCAGGTTAGGCAAGATGTCAGCATACAAGGGCATACCAAAAATACAGTGACTTTTCAGCCAAACGTCGTATCCTGGTGTGTTAGCAGTTCTCCAAGATAATTCTCCATTCAAAGATCATCACTGTTTTTGTTTTCTCTGATTTACTGTGTTGCCAGAATTGCTGAGGAAACTCACACTGATGCTGAGTGAGCCCAGACTGTGGACTCTGAGTTAGTCTCAGTCTTGCTGATAGAGAGTAAGAGGCCAGCCAAGAATGCAGAGGGCGCAGAACCCCAGGAAGGCAGTTCTTATGTAGTGCTTTCTGTCCTTTCACTTCTGGGTCTGTTTTTTATAAAATCTGAGATTAGACTAGGGTCAGCAAATCATAGTGTGCAACCCAAATCTGCCCGTTGGCCCCCTTTGGTAAGTGGCATGTCAGCATTCAGGCCTTGCTTGTGAACCTGTGGTCTGGCTGCTTCCCTCCTGCCACTCTGGGTTTGTTTGAGATTCCCTGAAGGTGCTGCTGGCTCTGAGAAGTCTGACGGTGGGCGGCCTGTCCTGTCCACCGAGCATTGACCAGTTGTGGCTTGTCTTCCTAGGAGGCCTGTGGTTTCCTCAGGGGGAACAGGAACCTCCATGAACAAGAAAGGCTGTTTGCAGGCATGAGACCCAAGCAGCTGAAGAGCTACTGCAGCATTCCTTCCAGGTCTTCTTCCTGACAGAACTCCCTTCGCTCTGGAGAGGTTGTGGGAGAGTGTTGGCATGTGCTTTCCCTTTTCCTTTCCAGGTTTAAGGAACCCCCCAAGGCCCCTCTTGGTGGCTGGTCCCTCTAGCACAGGAAGCAGTGACTCAGATGGTGGCCTCTTTGCTGTCCCAACGACTCTGCCACCCAACAGCCGACATGGGAAGCTCTTCTCCCCCAGCAAAGAAGCAGAGCTGACATTCCGGCAGCACCTAAACTCCATCAGCGTGAGTGCTGGGCCGGGCGCCTGTATGCCAGGCTGGGCCACCATGCCATGGAGGGCACATCTTCAGGGCCAGTATGCTGTCTCCCTTACAGATGCAGTCGGACTTCTTCTTGCCAAAGCCCAGGAAACTGCGGAACCGGCACCTGCGAAAGCCATTGGTGGTCCAGGTGAGGACCTCGCATGAGTCCATGTACCTCTGGCCCTACCACTGGCCCAGCTGGCCAGCATACACTGGGTTTTTCTGTGACTTAGGTTTTCAGGGTGTAAAATGGGGAAAATCCCTGTTCCTTCATTTCCTTATGAATGGGAAAAGCAAAAGCAAAAACAGTAAACTTAATGGTGCCTGCAAGTGAAGATAGTCTTCGAATTGCATTGAAAATTATGGACAGAAAAGACAAAGTTCTGGGGTCCAGGTTCCAAGAACGTCTAGGCTGGATGGGTCTCTTGGAGCACTTCCCAAGGCATGATGAGACACGCTGAGTTGCTGCCAGCAGTCAGCAAGGATTAGGTTGGTAGGCCAGTCCTCTGCTGAGCGCTAAGAGTAAGTACTGGGTGGATCTTCCAGGGCCACATGCAAAACCCCAGCACACAGGGCTTCAGAGGCGTGTGAGGAAGTGGACAGTGCCAAGGTAAAAAGACAACAGAAGGAAGCTGCGAATACAAAATGAGTATGGCCTTAGAAATTTGTGAATGTGTATTTTTTCAGGGGGGATTAATAGGTTTCCTTTTGTTAGATTCTTAGATATCGTCTTCTCTCTTGAGATAAGTTCACTTAGCAGTAAGAGTTGCACAAAAGATTTTAGGAAAGAAGATGCATTCCAAATCTTAGGTGGTTTGGGTTCATACTAACATGTAACTTTTGTATTTTAATCCTTTCCCCTGGGAGTGATAGGAAGCACCCTGGTTGGGCATGAGCTTTATGGCTGTCAAGTGCAGGGTCAGCACCACCTCCTGTGGACTAAGGCCAGCCTGCTGTTTCTTATTTAAGAAAGCTTTATTTGTGTAGTTGACATTCTGTAGAGTTCGCCCGTTTAAGGAGCACACTTGAGTGCACTTCAGTGTGCTTTCAGTGTGTTCATGGATAGGCACAGCCACCTTGCCTACGCCAGAGCACCTTCACCACTGGAAGAAACCCAGTGCCCCTGGTTGCTCACGGCCCTGCAGCTCCTGGTAACTCTGCTTCATTTTCTGTTTTGCACATTCCTAACACGTGATTGTGTAGTTGGCTTTTGCCACTTAATATTTTTGCAGGTAAAGCTTTATTGACACGCATACTGTTATTCATTTCCGTCCTATCTATGGCTGATTTCCCAGTACAAGGTCAAGGTCAAGTATGGCCCGAAGTCTAAATATTTCCAGCTTGGCCCTTTTCAGAAACAGTCTCATCAAGCACTGGCCCAGACTTTGGAGTGATGAGCACAGAGCGAGTGTTGGGTTGTGAGTTAGTCCTTGCCACTGCTGTCTCCAGCAGCACCTGCCCTCTGATATCTGCCAAAACTAATGCCAGGTAGTGGTGTCTGGGGTCTGTGGATCTCTTGGGCAGAGAGGGGTCTTAGTGTGGCACAAGTTCTCTGTGCGCCAACAGAGAATGGCAGCTGTGCATCAGGCTGAGGTGTCTCAGGACACTTGGATTGACAGGTAGTTTTTTGTTGCTGTTGTTTTTCCTGTCCTAAGGGTTAGATCCAGTGGCATCTACCACTGAGCTACATCCCCACCCCTTTTTATTTTTTGTTTTGAGACAAGGTCACTAAGTTGCCCAGACTGACCTCAAACTTGTGACCCTCCTGCTTCAGCCTCTGAATCACTAGGGTCACAGGCCACTGTGTCCAGTTTGGCAGATGCTCTCTGTGAATGTTCTGTGGCCACTGCCAGTTTTGGTGGGTGACAACTTTCTTCTCAGCTAGCGACTCTTGTCACAGAGAGGTGCCCAAAGGAGGAGTCCTGTGAAGGGGCATTGAGTGCCCCTTCTCCCCTCTTGCCATGCCCTCATGGAAGCCCAGCACAGGCTCTATATCATCCTGCACCTGGCACTATAACAAATGTGTGTGCCGAGATGCACTCCTGCCTAATTCAGAGGGACCTTCTGCACACAGGGCAGGTCATATAGCATTCCTCATTACTACTGGTGAAGGTCCAGTTCCCTGGAAGGACTTGCTGTTCTGGGACATGGAGCCCACAGGACGTGAGATCCTCAGACTGTCCCAGGCATCCTTGTGTCATCTATGGACGCTCTTGGATTCCTTAATGACCCAGTTTTAGGAGTCATCCTTTCAGCAATGAAGTCTTACCGCCTTGATAATTTGCATTTTCTCTTCACAGAGAACACTCCTCCCCAGACCATCTGAAAACCAGTCCCACAATGTGTGCTCCTTCTCCATCCTGTCCAACTCTCCCATCGCTGGTAAGGGCGGGGCCTCGCTGGGTAGCCTTCCCTCCTCGTCATCTGAGTGTGGCCTTGCTGGAGTGGGTGCTCTGCTCGACCTTTCTAGTGTTCTGTGTGGTTCCATTGGCGTGTCCCGGGCCCAGTGTGCCGGCCAGCTGAAGTGGCAGGCAGGGCAGAGGCCTCTGGTGGGTGCATCCTTGGGAATGGGCTCAGCTGGCCCTCTTGGCACCTTTGCTCAGTCAGTTCAGTGGCACAAAGGGGCATGCATGGCCCCAGGTGGAGTAGTGGTGTCTGGGGTCTGTGGATCGTGCCCTTGTACGTCAGTGACTGCAGCAAGGCGACTGGCACTCTGAAGTCTTCTTACACACTGAGAGTTTTTTAGGGAAGCACATGCTCTGTGGTCTTTTTACCAGTATTCTTGCCTTTCACATTTCATGTGAACCTGCAAGATCCATCAGCTTCCAATTGCCTTTTCTCATGCTTGTTTTTCAACCATGGAAGACCTAGCAAGGTACAGCCAAATCATAGTGGCAGAATATCAGCCTAAGGTCTGACACATTGGCCACCCCTGAGGTCCCCATAGTTCATTTCAGGGGATGACAGTGGTGACTACAGCCTTTCAGCAGCACCTCAAAGACAGGTGTTGCCACCATGGCAGGCCCCAGAGCTCCTCTCCCAGTTGGGGGCCTGTGTGACCTCTGACTTCCCATGCAAACAAGTGTCTGGAAGGTTGTGTGTTTTCCCAGGATCCCAGCTGTATCTGTAGAGGTCATGGGTGGACCAAGATGATGTAGCTGACTTTGTCTTCCCCCTCACAGGGAGAGGCTCGTTCCGGCCCATCCAGTCTTCTCTGACCAAAGCAGCTCTGTCTCGGCCGATTGTGCCCAAGGTCCTTCCACCCCAGGCCACAAATCACTTGGCCAGTAAGTCTGCAACCTGCATGATGACAGCCACTGTGTGTTCCTGAGTAATGTTTTTGTCACAGGGCATTTTATTCTTTTTTCTCTCCAAACCATGATGTTTCCCTATCCTTCAAAGAGAACATGGGAGCCATTGGCTCTTGCATCGAAATAAGATGTGAGGGAGAGACTGTCCTGAGCTTTCTCCACACACCTCGTGGAGGCATAGAACAGAGGTGTGACGTGCTGCTCCTGTTCCCAGGTGCGGTTGACCTGGCAGCCCAGAGTGCAGGCATTATCCCTGGGAGTCCCCTGCCCGTCTTGGCTGCTGAGGGCTTGTCTGGCATCTCTCCACTCTCTTCAGACGAGGTGACAGCCACCACCCCGGGTCAAGACTCCAGTGGACCCCAGCAGAATGGAGACCCCGTGCCTGCCGTGGGGGTGAGTGTGTTCACATGTGCTGGTCAGCATTGCAGCCATCTTCTTGGGTAGGAGCAGGTCATAGGGCTGGGGTCCAGCTGAGGGGCTGGAAAAGCCACTGTGCCAGCGATTGAGTGGGCTTTGTGGAGCACAGGCTTTGCTGTGTAACACTGGAGGACCCACAGCTCAGACATGCATGGGAAAGTAGCTCTGAGCCACACAAGGTGGAAAACAGCTGGTTTGTGACATCCCTGCGTGGGCATCACAAGCACTTGCTACATGGGGGAGAGTGGTCTTCAAGGCCTTGGCCACTCTCCCTCTTGATTGTTCGGGAGCTCTAGTTGCTTGGCATGCTTGGGGGCTGCCTGCGGCAGGCAGGCAGGTCAACCCTGTGGAGCTCCAGTAGGCCCAGCCTGCCTAATTTTATAAGGCTGACTTCTTTTTTTTAACATGGTGTCATTTTTTAAACACCTTTACTTTGTTTATTTACTTATATGTGGTGCTGAGGATTGAACCCAGTGCCTCACGTACGCTAGGCAAACACTCTGCTACTGAGCCACAACCCCAACCACAAGGCTAACTTTTTTTTTTTTTTTTCGGTACTGGAGATTGAACTTGGGCACTCGACCACTGAGCCACATCCCAGCCCTATTTTGTGTTTTATGTAGAGACAGGGTCTCACTGAGTTGCTTAGCGCCTCGCCATTGCTGAGGCTGGCTTTGAACTCGGCGATTCTCCTGTCTCAGCCTCCCTAAGTGCTGGGATCACAGGCTTGCGCCACCGCGCCTGGCTAAGGCTGACTTCTTAATGGGCCTCGAGTTTGCTTTTTGAAACATCAAAACAGTTTTAAGTGCAGGGCCCATGGCCTGAAGTATCTGTTCAGCACTCCGGCCTGGAGCACAACATGTTATCGGCACCTGGGCTGCTGGGAGGCCCAGGTGACTGAACAGCTCTGTGGAGTGCAGCCGGGCCAGTGCTGGGCCATGATTCTGGCAGTCCGTGTGAGCCACTTACTGGTCTGTCTGGTGTTCCCGCAGGGCACAAGTGACCCATTCCTCGGCATCCCCCCCAGGCCAGAGCAGGAGCCAGCAATGGACAACTTCCAGGTAGAGTGTGCATCAGGGCTGAGTGGCAGACATGCCGTGGTACTCAGTGACTTCTCCTTTGGCCCACCTTGCCTGTTGACTCCCAGCTCTGACCTCACTCAGACCTGGCTTCTGGGCCAGGGAGGAGGGGGCCGTCTGCTGGTGGCTGCCCGCCTGGTAGCCACTCCCCACTTGTGTGTCAACAGTTGAGCTGTGTTCCTGTGATCAAAGCAGGGCCAAGCCACCTCAGCCTGGCCTACTGGCTCTGTCACTTCTAGCACCCTTCACCCACTGCCCCTGGCACAGTTGCCCAGCTGAGCCTGAGGTTGTGCTTGTCTTTTTGTTTGGGGTTCTGAGTGGCCCCTTGTGTCTGAACAATGCTTGTCTCTCAGCAGGGTTCGTCTGTTCTCTCCTTACCCGAGCTGCCCAAGACTCCTCCCCAGAATGGCCTCTGTACCCCTCTGCGCTCAGAGGGCTCCAGCGCCCGACTCTCCCCACCTAACGTCTCCGCGCTACTGGACATCTCCCTGCCTGGCCCCCCTGAGGATGTGCTCTCACAGGGGGAACCTGCCACACAGATCAGTGACTCCATCATCGAGATTGCCATCAGCTCTGGCCAGTATGGTGAGGGCATGCAGCCTCGGCATCCTTTCTAGAGCCTGGTTCCCACCAGCCCAGACGGTCAGACTTGCCTTGGGGGGTCTGGATCTACCCAAGTACTTGCCAGACTTGCTGGGAACATTGCAGTCCAGCTATCATTCTTGAGCATCAGGTTTCTGAAACCTACAGGAGCTGCTGTGCCTTCAGAGAAGGTGCATGTGGAACTTTCGGCTGCTAGTGGTCTGGTAGGGTTGCTCCTGACCTTGAGATGAGAGCCAGGTGGTCCATGAGGCCCAGTGCAGTCCAGGGATCCAAAGGAGTCCTTTCCTGGTTAATTGTGATTCTGGCAGACAGTTCAGGATGTAGCTGGATTTGGTGTCAAGGCTTTGGTTCTCCCTCTGGGACAATGGTCATGGTGGCTGTGGTATATCCCTTGGTGGTGTGACTTAGGGTAAAGTAGCATATCTGAGCAGGGCCGATGCAGGCATTGCGGAGAGGGTTTGTGCCAAGCTCTGGGCACAGGGTCTGGCCTTGTGACGGTAGCTGCTGCTGCTGCTGTTCTCTGCTTCATGTCCTTTCTGTAGCACAAAGCCCCCGTGAGGGTTCTGTGGTCTTGCCTACAGACCCTTGTCGACCATGATGGCGTGGGGTCCCAGTGGGGTCTTGGGTTTCCTCTGTTCAGCAGTGCACAGCCCCTGTCTCCGCTGCCTCCTTGCTTGTGGGTTGGGGAAGCATCTTTGACCTTGGATTTTGGTTCACAGGTGAAGGAGTCCCTCTTTCCCCAGCAAAACTGAATGGCAGTGACAGTTCCAAGAGTCTTCCCTCCCCGTCCAGTAGCCCTCAGGCCAACTGGATCGCCTCCCCCACCCACGACCCCCAATGGTACCCCAGTGATTCCACGGACTCCTCACTCAGCAGCTTGTTTGGTGAGTATCTGGGGAAGGTCTGCTTTCCCAGGCCAGCAGGGTTTGGAGTCAGGAAGGTGCTATGTTCTCACACACATGAGGCATGAGTGAGGTGGGAAGTACACAGCTTCTCAGTGTCTGCTCGCCATGAGCTTTGACAGGTGCATGCATCTGGTGGTCCACAGCCTGTTGGAGGCTGAGCACTTGTGTTCTTAGTGCCCCCTTCAGTCTAGCCTGCCTGCCTCACTCCCCACTGAGCCTCATGCCAGTCTTGGCTGAGGCCAGAAGAACTTAGCCATCTTTGAACTCTCAGAGTTTCTCTTTCTGTGGTCAGTAAGATACTCTGAAATGGATATTGCTACCATCTTGCAGCATAATGTTGACCACACATTGGAGCATCACAGGACATGTGCCCCCCACCACCACCACGACTTGTTTGCTCCCTGGGTACCAGTACCAGTTAGAGGGAAGGGACATGCAGGGAAAAACACACCCATTGCCAGTTGCCTGCATGGGAGGAGCTTCTGTAGCACACCTGGGATTAGGCCCCTGAAGACTTTAGAGAATGGTGAGCATGAGGAGATGGCCATCTTGACAGCAGCCCTGGAGCAGGGCATGTTGTGCACATAGTGAACTTAGTCGGTCCTGACTGTGGACACCACTGGAGGCTCTGGGTTTGGGAATGCAGAGGGGGCCAGCACCCCATGATGGGTTCCTGTTGCCTTCTGTAACAGCGCAGCGTCACATGCAAATCATGAAAATGGGGAATGACCTGTGTGCCTGTCAGTGAGGGCCTAACGTAAAGGTTTAAAAATTTTGTGTGTGGTGGGTGGAGATGGGAGGCAGTAATGAGACAGTGCAGCTCTGGGGACCCTGGGAAAGGACAGGTATGTTTGTGCTCCTGGGTCGTTATGAGAAGAGTTAAGTCCAGTGTGAGCACAGCCCTCCTGGCAAGCACGCAGGTGGAGGCCCAGCGGGGCCTGGCTTGGCGGCCACCCAGCCCTCGGGTTCATTTCTTATACTTGGTATTGTCCTTGGCCTTCTTCCTGCAGCCAGCTTCATCTCCCCAGAAAAGAGTCGGAAGATGCTGCCGACTCCTGTTGGGGCTAACAGTGGCACTTCCTTGCTTGGTCCCAGTTTATTGGACGGCAACTCACGGGACTCATTTGTGTCCAGATCCCTGGCTGATGTTGCAGAGGTGAGTCCACACACCTGGACTTGACTGCCAGCTGCTTTTCCTTCCTGAAACCGGGTAGTTAAAGACTGCTTGCCAAGCAGTGACAAGAGGAGAGTGTCGGGCCTCAGACTCTAAGTAACCGCTTGTGCCTGGAGGGACCTGGGAAACCCAGGCTCAATGTGGAGTGGGGTGTCTAAAGGCAGATGGAGCTGGCTGGGATCTCATCATGCCCTTTCCAAGGTGTGTGACTCCACGCTGCTTCGGCTTCCTGACGTGTGGGTGTGGCACTGTCTGGTCCTGTCCTGGCAGCAGGGGACCTTTGAGTAGCATGTCCTGTGCTGTGTCTTGGCTGCAGCCAGTGAAACTTGGGGTAGGGTTCTGCAGAACGACTCCACCTTTCCCTGCCCATACCTCTCCCAGGTTCTGGCCATGATAGCTGGGGTCACATTAAGGCAGGCATTTGATGTGAAAGTGAGAATCAGTTTGTGAGCCTCTTTCAGACAGTGCAGCGTCCCTCTGTCTGGCTAGGGTGTTCCACATTGTTTGCGTGCACCTGAGGCCAGTCAGGCCAATAGGGGCAGTGCTGGTAGAAGGAGTGAAGACAGGAATGTTTAAGATGAAAGGCTCAGGTGGGCTGGAGTGGTGGCTCAGTGCTAGAGCACTTGCCTAGCATGTGTGAAGCACTGGGTTTGATTCTCAGCATCGCATATCAATCAATAAAATAAAGGTCCATTGATAACTAAAAAATATTTTTAAAAAAGATGAAAGGCACAGGGCCACCAGTGCCTGGGAGAGACTTAGTCAAAGCATATAACCGGGGTGGGTCCTAGAGTGCCACTTGGGGGGTTAGTCCTGTTAGTCGACCTCCTGGAGCAGCATTTCCCAGACTGGTCTCTGGATATCAGGCCTTGGCACATTCCAAGGTCTCTGTGGGCAGACAGATGTGTGAGGGGAAACTTACGTCAACCAACACACGGCTGTTTTCCATGGGCTCCTTGGCATCTCTGCTCCCTGACTAGATTCTTGAGATGATAAACCTTTGGGAAGCTTTGGAGAATTCTGAGCCAAACCATGATGTGATTGGAAACTTGAACCAGTGAGAACATACACAGAATAATGTAATGAATCTCCCCCATAGAACACATAGCATTTCTTAAACCAGTTTGACCATAGAATCTTTATTCACAAAACACTCTGTAGTACAAATGTCCCACAAGAATCTGGTCTTTTCCCCTCATGTTGGTACGGATACTGTAAATCCTTGGCTCTATGGGGTTGGCTCGGCAGAAACACTTGGGAATTATAATACTGAACCCAGGCCAACCAGGTCCAGAGTCAGCATGCCCCTTGGATAGGCTCCCTAGTGATACAGTGCCACACGGAACACTATCCTTAGCGAGCTGTGATAGCCAGTGAGTGTTGAGCAAAAAGAGTATTCCCTGATGGGCTGGGGTTATGGCGCAGTGGTAGCGTGCTCGCCTGGCATGCGTGAGGCACTGGGTTCGATCCTCAGCACCACATAAAAAAATAAAATAAAGATATTCTGTCTGCCTACAACTAAAAAATGTTTAAAAAAAAAAAAAAGAGTATTCCTTGAGAACTCTGCTTCAAAACACCACTGCATTTGGATGAGCCTTCATTGTCCAGAAGTTGATCCGAAACATCTGTAGGTGGAATGATCTGACGGTGAGATTTCAGTAAAGGGCAGAGTGAGAAATTTGTGGGAGAGGTAAAGTTGGCCTGGCTGTGTGCTGATGAGGACAGAAGCTGTTGCCAAGTGCCTGGGGAAGGGGCTCACTATTTGCTCTACTTTTTGAAACAAATTTCTGTTTGTTCATGAGAAGTTTAAAATTCAGTGCATTTGATAGCTTCTCCCTAGAACCCCAGGAAGGTTTCTCATTATCCACTAATCATGCGATTGTTAATGAGTATTTATGTACAGCCTGCTCTTTGCAGATACTGCCACGGTCCCCTGTGCCCAGGAGGCTTCTGCCCTAGAGGCAGAGGCAGACAGCAAACCATGGGGTCTGTCAACTCCACATTTTGCCCCCAGAATAAAATCCTCGCCCTTGAATCCCTGCCAGAGTCCTGCGTCCTCCCTGCTCTGCTGCGCCCTGCCTTGTGCTGAGTCGTCTGCTGTCTTTGTTGTATTTCTTAAACAGTCGTGGCCTGTGCGCTGCAGCCCTGCAGTTGGCGATTCTGCAGATGGGCATGTGCCTTCCTCACCCTCACCCCTGCGGCTTACTCCCACATCTGTCAAATGCTAGCACCTTGGAGAGTTCTCTAACTCCACCCCCAAGACAGACTCTCCCCTGCTCTGCCTTCCACAGTGTACTGCCTGCCTGTCTGTGGACTGTCTTCCCACCATGTCTCAGGAGGGAGGGGCTGCCAGCAGCCAGATGTGCCCAGTTCCCACTGGGTTCTCCAAGGGAACTTGCAGGAGGCGTATTTTCAGACCACAGGACAGAGCTCTAGGCTTCCACTGGTGTCCACTGTTGGCAGTTAGCTGCTGCCAGTTCAGATGACAGGCCACAGCCCTCTGATTTGGTCTATCCTTGTTCCCTTTCTCCTACAGGTGGTGGATTCCCAGCTGGTATGCATGATGAATGAGAATAGCATCGATTACATATCTCGGTTCAATGACCTGGCCCAAGAGCTGTCCATCACTGAACCTGGCCGACGAGAGGTTCTGTTTGACAGTGGTGGAGGTGGTCCCCCTGTTGGTGACCTCTCCCAGTGATTGCACCTCGTGGCAAGGGAATCCTGAGGCCACAGAGGAGGGCTTACCAGCCTGGCTGTGCTCATCTGTGGCAGACAAAACCCTCTTTAAACTACAGAGAAAGCAAGTCAAGTCCAGAATCTCCAGAAGACAGTCACAGGGGCACGTCTGCAATCCAGGGTGTGCAACCTGCAGGAGCAGCTGGCCACAGCCCTGTCCCAGCAGTGGAAGCTTTGACATCCCAGGAGGCTAAGTCCAGCCCTGAGAATGGTTGATAATCAGAGACTGCCGTGGTGTGGGAGCCGGTCCTTGCCCTCCTGGGACCCATGCTGGTCCGAGGGGGTATCCTGCACTGTGCCTCCACTGTGGTGCTGGGCAGTCCCGAGCTTGCATTTGAGGAGGGGCGTGCCTTGGTGTGGTCGTGGTGTGCTGGGAGATGGCTGCCCTGCCTTCTGAGACCCTTTACCCCATTTGGCTGCTCTGGGGTGGTGCTGACAGAGACGATTGGCACAGCGCAGGCTCTTGCCTGGTGGTGTCTACACCCCAGGACTGATGGCAGGGCGGGGGTGGATCCTAGGACGGCATATCCAGTGCCGTCTCCCCAGAACACTGCCCTTCCCTTCCGCCTCCCCTGTCCAGAGGGTTTGTTCTGACTGGCATGACAAGAAGGGGAAGGAATCATGTCTTACACAGGTTGTGTGTATGTTCTGTAGGACCTTGCCAAGCTGGCTGAAAATGTTTTTCTTGTGTTTTAAGAATTAGGACAAGAAATAAGTGAGTCCTTTGTGTAGCTGGTTTCCTCCCGGTGTCCTCCTGCAAGTTCCTTCCAGGTGATCTGAGATGTCCTCCACCCTTACAGGGCCGAGACCCCAGGCACTGACATGACGGCAAGCCAGACTTGGCTGATGGGTCTTGGAGGCTCTCCTGAGGTTGTGTCAGGCATCTGAGGCTCATCTGCCTACCAGGGAAGACGTCCTTCTCTTCAGACGCTGCTGCTGCTCTTGCTGACATTGTCACAGGGTGTGCCCAACATGCTTAGTCCCTGGGCCTTCGCACTGGGACCTCACGTTTCATCCTCCTGATTAAGGGTACCTGGACAGGGTTTGGATCTAGATGTTCAGGTGCAGTCAGAGCTCACCACTCTGACACTCTGGGGACTCTTTCCTGGGCCCCCAGATACTGGCAGGGGCTATTTCTGGAGGTGGTCTACCATCTGTTCTTTCCGGAAGGTGGGGCTAAAGAGGGCTCCTCTGCCTCCCCAGCCCCTGGGGCTACAACACAGAAACCACCCTCTACCTGTGCGTGGTGTGACATGGTGCTGGGCAGGTGAGGCCTTGTACTGCCCTCACCTGGTCACCCTCCACCCAGCAGCCCTTTCTAACCCACCTGAATCTCCCTCCTCTGCTCCTGACTCTCCTTTTCCCCAATTTTTCCATGGCCATCCAGTCCAGTCCTGGCCTCCTACTGTTCTCTCCCCATCTGAAGTGAAAAGGGGAGCCAGTGTGCAGAGGGGGAGGAAAGGCCCCTGGTATGGACACACTCGTCCTGTGACCTTGCCAGCTGCTGCAGCTGTGCTGGGTTACGGACACCAGTGGAGGACCCAGAAGGACAGCCTCCCCCTCTCCTTCCCAGGTTCCTCCTGGCACTGGTGCCTGTGGAGAGGCCTCCTGCCTCCAGGGCCTGGCGTAGCCTGTGCTGCGGCCTGCTCTGTGGGATGAGAAGGGGGAAGTGGCACTGCTTATTAGGAGATGCTCAGCAGTGTGTGAACCAGGGTGTCCACGCTCAGCTGCATGTGGTGTTCCATGTGTTATCTTCCTGAAGTCAGCACCTTGCTGAGCTGAGGTCAGTGGGTCTCTCTGGGCCTGTACTGTAGGTAAGACCCCAGGCTATGCCTGCTCTGCTGCTGGAGATGGTGGAATTCATTAAGCATTACACTAGCAGCATGCTCCCTGGAGGCACTGTGCTGGGCAGGCTTCCCTAGCTGCTTCCCCTCAGGAACACCTTGAGGCACCCTTTGTCCTACCTGTAAAAGGAGAACTATGGAGATTCGGATCCACTTCTGTAGACTTTTGATGGAGCAGCACCACCCAACTGTGCAGAATGCATTTGGGAGCCTTGAATACAGCACTTGTCACTCAGTGGCAGGCAGGTTAGGGGGTGGAGTGCACCAACTGTCCCTCCTACAACGAAGCTGACAGGATTCTACAGAATTCTGTGGCTTCTCTAGCATTTGCTTACCATGTTAGGGGGGAAATGTCATTCATAGCAGAGAAAGTGGGGGCCTTTTCTCCCAGCCCAGACAAATACTTAGGCAACTGCTGAGAGGCTGGGATTCCCCAGATTGGGGAGGGAAGCCTCCAGGCTTGGCATCTTCCAGTGGAGTTGTGGCAGTCCAGTACCCAGGATCTTTCCCTGATCCCGCTAATGCCTGGGATCTTTCTGCTGCTGCATCTTTATTCTAAAGATTGAGACAAGGGCCTCTGCTCTCAAGGAAGTTGGTGTTTGGCCTCATTCTTTATTGTGTCTATAGAGTAATGAGCTTTCTGTCCTTGAGAAGATGCAGGGGCAAGTTAAAGCTTGAAGCTCACGCCTATTTCTGTACCCCAAAGGGGTAGGGTGCTTGCTCAGGGAGTGGGGATCTTCTGGGGACTTTCATCAGGCTGTAGGTCTGCTTCCATCGCTGCAGGTTCTTAGCATGGACTCCTGGAGTTTTGTCTGTTTTTTTTCATTCTTCTGGTGATCTCACTGCAGTGGAGGCCCTTTGCAGTTTGAAGGCCACACCTTTGAGTCTAACCTTGCTCCACAAGACACTGGAAACGAGTGAGGAGGGAAACGTTACACCTGCTTCTCGAGCACTGAGGTCTGTCCGATGTATTTGTGAGGAAACACAGCACTTTGACTCACGTGGTGAAAAAAGGAAAGATTTAAAAAAAAAAAAAAACCCAGTAGGCCTTTCCCAGCTGTCGGAGCTCTCCGCATCTCCCAGTAACTTGCCTGGGAGGTCAGTCCAGTCTCAGAAGCCCTGCGCCAACCCACCCGCCCTGTCGCCGTCCTGGGGGCTCGTGGCCTGGGGCGCACTACTCAGTGCTGTTCGCTTTAATAATTGTTAAGCCATATCATCCAAGGTCTCCGGCTTGTTCGAGATGTGAATTTGTTTTATAGATTATAAATATGCAGTGTATGTATAAAGCAGAATGCCTGCCCTTCCTGGTTATTTTTTGTACTATATTGTAAATTATATTATTTATTCTTTACCAATTTTGGGAATAAAAGGTGTTTTGGTTATTTAATATAATAAAGAAAAGCTGTTAAACTCCTGTTTAAATTTCCGGTTCACCTTGTAACTGTTTTTATTGTGCATAAATACATACTAACACTTGATCTAGCCACCGTCTGTGCGCCTGTTTTTAACGAGTGCTCTGGGCGGGGGGCGGGCAGGTGCGGCCCCGGCGCTGCCCTGGCTTCCTCGCGAGGGCGCTGCCGCGCGCCCGAGCGCCTCTAGTTGCTACTGGCCGGAAGCCACGTCGCCCCGCCCCAACACCAAGGAGGCGAGGCGGCGCTCCCGGGCGGGCGCCCATCAAGCACTGCCCTCATGTTGGAGGGCGGGCCAGGCCGCGGACCAATGCGCGTGAGCGGCGCCTGCAGGGGCCAATGGTCAGCGGGCGCGGCGGGGGCGGGGCGAGGCCCGGGCCTCGATAGGCTGCGGAGGCATGATTGGCGTGGGCGGCAACCAACGGGCGCTGGCTGGCCGGGGTACCTGCGCCGAGCGGGCGGGAACCGCGGCGCGGTGCTGAGGAGGCGCGGGGCGGCGGCCGACATGTTCCAGGGCGCGGACGCCGAGGCCGGCCGGCCTGGCTCCAGGTGCGCGGGCGCGGTTGGGCGGGCGCGGGGCCGCAGCCACGTGGCGGGCGGCCCACAGGCGCGCGCTGCGGCCGGGCGGAGGTTGGGCGGCGCGTCCCGGCGCTCCGCGGGCTCCGCCCGGCCTTCCCGCGCGGACCTCTTGTGCCGGGAGCCGGCGGCGGGTCTTGGGCGGGAGCCGCACTGACGGCTTGGGCGGACGGAGCCGGGGTTCTGGTGTCTGGTAATGCGGCCCTGCCGAACAGCGGACGCCCACCTCACCTCCGGCCGGCGACACCCGGCGCCAGGCCGGGACGCCTCGGTCGCACCCATCGAGGAAGTCCCCTGTCCGAGCTGCCTGGCGGTGGGAGCCGGGACGCTGGCCTCCGAGTGGCGCCGGCCCGGAGGGCTTGGCCGCCCGCGGCGCCTCGAGGCGGCCCTCGTGCGCCAGGAATCGCGGCGGAAGCGTCCTGCGCTGGCCACCGTGTACCCACACCGCCTGCAGTGTGGAACTGGTGTTGGTGGAGAATTTAGCCCAGCTCTGCTCCTCACGGCTTCTCCCGAGCCTGGCCAAAAAGTTCCAAAAAGCTTTTCTGAAATTGGGGACATACCCTTAGGGAAGGTCGGGGGCCTGGAGACCCTCCAGAGTGGCTTCTGTCCACCCGAGCCTGTGGGCTTTTCTTGGCCTATGCCCCTTTCTGTCGTGTGTATTGAATGTTTTTACCGAAATGTGTGGATGGGATACTCCAAAAGGAAAGGGTAACTGGACACACCCGCATTGTGACTCTCTCCCTAAGCATCTTGAGTTAGTGCTCCCCTCCCCCTCATGTCACAGTGATAGCTGCTGCTTGTCCCTTCCAGAGGGCCACACTGGGCCATTGTTGTGCTCCCTTCCCTCTTTTTTAAGTCTATCACTGAACTCTGGTCTGGTTTGTGTGAAATGTCCTGGGGCACCTTTGCTGCTTGCTTGGCTGTTGCAGGCTGCAAAACCTGGGTGCTGCCCCTTCCTTGCCTTTGTGATGGAGATGGAACCTGCCCTTCCCAAGATGCCAGACCTCTGCATCCTAATCACTACCAAGACAGCCTGTGCTGCTGGCACCACTTCCTTGTCTAGGCTAGTTTTCAAATAAAATAAAATTCAGAAAAGTACACAGAACAAGATTAAGTCCCATATTTCCATCACCCCCACATTAACATTTTCTGTAACTACTGCTGTGCCCCTGCCGTACACTCTGGGTCCTACCTGTTCCAGAGACAGCTTTGGAGTTCCAACAGCACCTGATGCCTCTGTCATATCACAGGAAACAACTAAAACTACCCACACACAGATCTGTCTTTCCCCTTAAACCTGAGGCTCCAGGCACAGGACTTTCCTTTATTCATATTTTTGTCAGCAGGGTTGGTTGCCTGTGGTAGGAGCTCAGGAGATGTGCAAGAGGCAGAGACTTGGGAGACATCTCTGAGTGTTTAGTGTGAGAATCTGCAGGAGTCCTGATCACACCTGTCAGCCTGTGGTACAGGACCTTGAGGGTTTGGAAGATAACTATCTCTGAAATAAGTCAGTAAAATAGGAATTTTAACTCATGTTGGCATGAGTCTTGATGCTGAATTCAGTTTAGTTCAGGAGCACAGATATCTCTTGTTTCAAAGAGATGGCTGGAGACCATGTTAGTTAGGCCTGCTTCCACTAGTGAAGAAAAATATGGAGAATGACAGGGGTGTGTGATTTAAAAAAGGAAGTCAAATGCCTTACCTTGTCCACCAGCCTGCTTTACCTAAGACTTTATTAAACTTTCTAACTTAAGCCTGGTTATTGGTTAGTTTAAAAAATTATGTTTCACATAAAACTGATTTTTCCTCCATCAGATCCTTCAGGAAGTGCTAACCTGAACGGACAGGTTTGGCACATCCACTTCCCTTCCTCCCAAGCAGAGAGACAGCCAGCGCGCTGTTCCGAGGCCTGCCAATGTGTGCCAGGCATCTTCATGGGTCTCTCTTCAGGCTTTGGCATTCTCTGTAGGGCACACTTTCTGCTGTCCTGCCTCACAGCAGCAACCCGGTTTACATAAGATCATAGTGGTTGGCTGGCTCCCTTTCCAGCTCTTTGGAGGAAACAAAAACATTTATTTGTTTGTTTATTTTTAAACAAAAACATTTAAATATGCTGTTTTTGTTAACAAACTTTGAGCATTTAGTGTTTGCATAGCTTTGCAACGAGGCCTAAGCTCAGCCTTTAGCTTTTAGGTGGTGCTTGATCCTCTAAATCCAAGTATTTCAAAATGTCCTGGGTCAGACCACACCATGCTTAAGATCTGGTGAAAGGGAATGGACTGCTCAACTGGTTTAAAACTCAATTTCAAAAGGCCCATCCCCTGAAAGGTATTTCAAAAGTCTGAAAAAAACGCATATGAGCTCTGCTGCTCTTGTAGACCTTTGCTCTTGGGTGTCAGCATAGAGCTTTGTGGCAGTTCTTTAGGTCTGCAGCTGATATGATAAAAGATGACTCAAAGCCAGGCACAGTAGCTTACACCTGTAATCCCATGATTTCTTAGAAATTGAAGCAGGAGGATTATAAGGCCAGCCTAGGCGATTTAGTGAGACTCTGTCTCAGAATAAAAAAATAAAAAGGACTGGAGAGGGTAGCTAGGTGGTAGAGCTCTCCTGGATTCAATCCTGAGTACCATCCCCAAAAAAGTTTTTTAAAAATTTAATACTTCTTTTTTCCTAAAAAAAAAATTATTTTTACAATGTTGAGGATTGGACCCAGGGGCACTTTCCCCCCAAGCTACATTCTCAGCTCTTTATTTTTTATTGTGAGATAGGGTCTCACCTCAAATGTGCAATCTTCTGCTTCCAAGGTTAGTAGGGGATATGCCACTGAACCCCACTTAATAGGTTGGGTTTTTTGTTTTTTTTTTTTTTTTGGTACTGCAGATTGAACTCAGGGGTACTCGACCACTGAGCCACACCCCCAGCCCTATTTTGTGTTTTATGTAGAGACAGGGTCTCACTGAGTTGCTTAGCACCTCGCCATTGCTGAGGCTGGCTTTGAACTCGCGATTCTCCTGTCTCTGCCTCTCTCCTGTCTCAGCCTCCCTAAGTGCTGGGATTAAAGGCTTGCGCCACTGTGCCCCACTCACTTAATAGGTTTTAATCAACCTAATTATGCAAAATATTCTTTCACAGTGTGATAGCATTAAAGATGTTGTTAGGGGCTGTAGCTTTAGCTCAGTGGTAGAGTGCTTGCCTAGCACAAGTGAAGCACTGGGTTTGATCCACAGCACCATATAAAAATAAATAAATAAAATAAAGGTATTGTGCTCATCTACAAAAAGAGATGATTTGTTCTCTTCTTCATGCTCTTAGAATCTGTTGTATAGTTTACCTTTAGAGGGTCTCAGTCCTCAGTCACCTTGGGGGTCAGGCTTGATCTGTGGGTAAATGTTGGATGACCCACCAGTCTTCTAGAAACCTTTACTCTTTCCTTTGCTGATTTATTTATTTATCTTTTGACAGTGCTAGTAATAGAACCCTGGGCCTTGCACATGCTAGTCAAGCACTTCATCACTAGGCTACATCCCCAACCGTTTTTATTTTTTATTTAGATACTGGATCTCACTGACTTCCCAGGCTTGTTCATGCTTGTTCAGTGCCCAGGCTGGTCGTGAGCTTGCAATTTGCCTGCCTTAGCCTTCCAAGTAGCTGCAATAATAGTCATGGGTCACTGTACCCAGCAGGAGAGCTTTCAAAGGGCAGTAGAAGTTTACCATGTGGCAGTCTGAACTTAGCAGCATTAAGTGATTGTGTGGCCTCCACAGACGTGGAGGCTGGCTTCTGTCCTGTCTAGTTGTGCTCTAGCCCTGCCTGTGACAGGTGTACATGGTAGCCAATAGTAATTCAAGTTTGCTTTCTGCTCGCAGGGCCATGAAGCCCCCAGGAGGAGAATCCAGTGGTGTTTTTGGAAGTCCGGAAGAAGCTGTTCCTTCAAGCAGGCCCAATAGGATGGCGTCGAATATTTTTGGACCAACTGAAGAACCTCAGAATGTACCCAAGAGGACGAATCCCCCAGGTGTGGGCCTTTGTAGATCCCAGATGGGTTGGCCTCTGCCTCCTCTCATTTCTGTTCTTCTTTTTTTTTTTTTTTTTTTTGGTATTGGAGATTGAACTCAGGGGCACTCGACCACTGAGCCACATCCCAGCCCTATTTTGTGTTTTATGTAGAGACAGGGTCTCACTGAATTGCTTAGTGCCTCGCCATTGCTGAGGCTGGCTCTGAACTTGGGATTCTCCTATCTCAGCCTCCCTAAGTGCTGGGATTATAGGCTTGTGCCACCACATCCGGCTTTTGTTTCTGTTCTTCTGAAGATGTTCCAGTTCTTTACATTGATCCTTTCAGACATGTTCTGATGTAGGTCACCCCTGGTCGTTAGAGTTCTTCTTGCTGTAACTTTCTGCCTTGAAGGTGGCTTGGTGGTGTGAAAGCACTGAGGGTACAAAGGTGATTGATGGGCTCTGGTTCCAGGGGGAGATTCTTGAAACTGTATGCTGATGATGGTATATTCAGAGGTAGTTCCTAGGGAGGGTGAGTATTAATGTGACTTCAGTAGATTGAAACTCTGGACAGGGAGAGTTGGTCTAGCATGCACTGAGACAGTTCTTCAGAATTCAGCACACTGGCTAGTGGCTGCAGAGAGAAAGAATATTTTAACAGGTTTCTCTTGACTGATGGACTGTCCAGTTGAGTAACCACACCATGGCAGTTATCTAGTGGTTTTCCCATGTCTGTGTCTGTGAGGGGACAGCAAAGTATGTTCCATCTTTGAGAGACTTGAGAGGCTGTCCCCTAGAGGTATATGCTGGAGCCAGCTAGAACTACTCTCTGTCTTGTGCCAGTTCTGGATAGAAATATTTCTTGACCAAATGTAGAGTCAGCACGTTTTAAAACTGTTTGTTGTTCACTTGCTTGTTGGGGATGGGTGCCGATGTTGCTTCTAAATGTAGCTGTGGCCAGTGGTTCTTAATAAGTGACTACTATTCTCTTGCATCCAGTTCTGAATTTTGGGCCAGGAGTGATCAGCCCTACATACCCTTTGTACCAGTGGTAGGAGAAGGGTGCCTTGTGTGAAAGAAAGAAACAAATCCCAACCAGGAGTGGTAGTATATGCCTGTAAACCCAGCAACTCAGGAGGCTGAGGCAGGCAGATCAAAAGTTCAAGGCCAACCTCAGTAACTTAGTGAGGCCCTAAGCAATTTACTTAGAACCTATCTCAAAAAAAATTTTTAAAAAGGGTTGGAGATGTGGCTCCATGGTTAAGCGCCCCTGGGTTCAATCCCTAGTACAAAAAAAGAAAAGAGGCTGGGCATGGTGGCACGTGCCTGTAATCCCAGTGGCTCAGGAGGCTGAGACAGGAGGATCATGAGTTCAAAGCCAGCCTCAGCAACGGTGCGGCGCTAAGCAACTCAGTGAGACCCTGTCTCTACATAAAACACAAAATAGGGCTGGGGATGCCGCTCAGTGGTCGAGTGCCCCCGAGCAGTGAGACCCTGTCTCTACATAAAACACAAAATAGGGCTGGGGATGCCGCTCAGTGGTCGAGTGCCCCCGAGTTCAATCTGCAATACCAAAAAAAAAAAATGGTGCCGAACGTGTGTCTGCAGTTGTCTCTAGACTTGGCTTTGCAGTATATCAGGCTCTCTGGAGGGTGTGGCGGTGCCTCTTTGCCCATCCCTTAGGCCCTCTGTCCCCAGGTGCTCTTGTGCCCTTAGGGAGCCTTGACCAGGAGTGACTGTTTACCTCTCGTTGTGCTTGGTCACAAGGTGTGGTGACAGCTGTTGTGGTGGTGGGTTGTTTTTCTGTTTTGTTTTGTTTTTTCTTTTTTGCATCCTTCCAAGTACTCTTTGGAAATAGTGCATGAAGCCTGTGAGGCAGAACCAGTAGTTGTGTCCAGCTCAAGGGCTTAGGTCCTGTCCTCATTGCTGTGCTGTCCCCCAGGCTCAGCGCTGCAGCACAAAGTGTTCACAGGTACTTGCTCTATCTGTGTGGGCAGCTTACCTCTGCGGCTGAGGAAGGCTTGCAGGAGATAGCCTTCAGCGTCCCGTTTCCCCCTCACCGCAGTCTCCTGCTCTAAGGCTTCTGAGCATTCCTGTTTGCCCATACGGTGAGTGCAAGCCCATTTCTGCCAGTGCAGTGTGTTTTGGGGTGTTTTTTTTGTTTGTTTGTTTTTTTTTTTTTAATATTTTTTTTTTAGTTGTTGATGGATCTTTATTTTATTCATTTATTATTTATACGTGGTGCTGAGAACCAAACCCAGTGTATGCATGCTAGGCAAGCGCTCTGCCACTGAGCTACAGCCCCAGCCCCTTTTGGGGTGTTTTTTTGGGTGGTGGGAGATAGCAGGAATTGAGCCCAGAGGCACTCAACCACTGAGCCACATACTCAGTCTTTTTTATTTTTTATTTTGGGACAGGATCTCATTAAGTTCCTGAGGCTGGCTTTGAACTCAGATTCTCCTGCCTTAGCCTCCCTAGTCTCTGGGATTGAATTTCTTCCTTTCTTTTTTTCTTTTTTAAACAAGAGATTAAACCTGTGGTGCTTAAACATTGAGCTACATCCCTAGCCATCGCCACCCCCACCCTTCTTTTTCGTTTTTTTTTTAGACAGAGTCTTGCTAAATTGTTGAGGCTGGCCTTGAACTTGTGATCCTCTTATCTCAGTCTCTGGAGTAGCTGAGGTTATAGGTATGCACCACTGCAACCAACTTTTCATCAGTTTTGAGTGAATTCAAGCATCTTTTCTTCCAAACTGAATTCATCTTTTAAGGAAAAGGTTGAGTAATACCTATATGGCATAATTACTTCTTTATAAAGTTCAGAAACAACTCTTGTTTAGGATTATGCATATATGTGTGAAAGTACGTAAGTAAAATAACAAGTCTGTGGCTTCCAGAAAATTCAGGACTAGGATAATTTTGGGTGAGAGGGAAGGGGCACACAGGGAGCTCCTGGGAATTGGCACTATTCTCTCGGCCCAGGGTGGTACTTTCCTGGTGTCTGCTGTGTAAGTATTTATAGTAAGTATGCCCTGAGAAATTTTCTGTTTTGCTCCACAATTGAAAAATGTTTTTTAATGAACAGTGTCTTCGACCAAAAATTTTCATTAAAAAAACATGTTTGGGGCTGGGGTTGTGGCTCAGTGGCAGAGCACTTGCCTTGCACATGTGAGGCACCAGGTTCAATCCTCAGTGCCACATAACAATAAATAAAACAAAATAAAGATATTGTGTCCATCTATAACTGAAAATATTAAACATGTTTTTAAAAATTTGATAAGCCTTTGTAGACAACCAGAATGTAACATGACAGGAGTGGTCCCTGCCTATCACGCTCCAGCCACATTTGCTGGAATGACCATTGACATCACCAAAGGCTTCCCCAGCAGGCTGTGCTGCACAGTCACTTCACCTTATCAGCTGGTTCAGTCTCATCAGTGACCCTGGGGATGTATCATTGAAGTTGAGAAGATGAAGTGATTTATCTGAGGTCACACAATTAATGAGAATTGAGCAGGGACTAGGACCCAAGCAGCCTGGCCACAGAGTGCAGGTGCTTAATGCCATGCAGCACTGCTTTCCTCTTTCAAAGGTGTTCAATGTGGGGCTGGACCCCTGGAAGGTCCATGGTCAAGATCAGGAGGCTTGTAGACACCCTAAAGTTACGTGAGGGCATGGTGCATGTTTTCCTTCAGAAAGTTTCATATGTTCCAAGGTGTTGTCCCTGGCCTGTGCCCACCCTGCTCAGTGCTATTATAACCTCATGGGAGATGCAGGCTGTGGCCCAGAAACTGACACCTCCCAGAAGGCTGCTCTGTGAGCAGAGTGACATCTAACAAGAGCAGACCTCAGCTGAGCCCCTTCCCCAGGACCGTGGCCCCTCTAGGTGGATCATGAAGTGCTCATCCTGTGGCAACATGATTATCACAGCTAAAAAATAACTTTCAAATGTAATTTCTTGAAGACAGAAAACAAAAGGTGAGACCTTGTTTCAAAAAATTAAAAGGGTTGGGGATATAGTTCAGTGGTAGAGCACCCCCGGGCTGAGACGTTGGCACTGCATAGATTGTTTTGCACCTTTATTCACAGAATAGTACATCCAGGAGGTGTTTCTTTACTGTTGCACAGACAACACAGCTGTTATTGATTAGGTGTTTTCATCCTAGGCATGGTTCCCATCTTTGGACCTAGGAGCTACAACCACTCACTGAGTGCTCATACACCCCTGAAACGGAGCTCCTTTTATTGCCCTTATTCTGAAGATGAGGATTTAGGGGCATAGAAAAACCAAGTAACTTTATACACGCACACAGCTGTTGACGGGGTTCATCTTCTCTGTGTAGACTATAACTTGATGCACCAGAGTGGGGACTTTGATGATGGCTGCTTCATTCAGCACAGCACTTTGTGGGAAGGGGTCTGCTGGTATCACACAGCAGCCATGTTCCTCCCTGACCTGGGCATCAAGGCCTGCTTGTGTCATATCCACGCCACAGCCGTCAGCCCATAAGAAGGTCCATCTGCCCACATCTTGTCACAGCTTATCAGCTCGCTCACAGTTGGCAGCAAGGGTGCTGCAAATCCCTTAATTTGCTGACATATCTAGTCATTGCCTGAAGTTCTAGCCAGAATGAGGTCAGAATGACTAATAAAAGTTATTTTCCAGATTACAGGTTTGCCTTGAATAGGGCATGTTACTAACTTCAGAACTCTGTGTGAGCAAAACACTTAGCTGTTTGCTTTTAATTCATTGGAGAACTTTTCCTGAGTTTAATGAGAGACACTTCCATAGGAAAGCACTGACTACTCAGACTTAAGGAACTCTAGGGGGAAAATGTGCAGTCTTGTTCCTTCTCCCTTCCAGAGGCTGGGTTGGGTCTGGACAGGAAGGCTGAGTAGGCCTCAGGCAGAGGTCGGCTGGGTGTCCCGTCTCATCGCGTGGCACCCGGAACTGCCACAAGTATGTTTGTGAGAAGATATTTGAATTGATGACCCTAGGGGTAGATCAGACGGGTGTTGTGGTGTTCACTGTCCTGTGATTGTTTCTGCAGGGGGGAAAGGAAGTGGTATCTTTGACGAATCGACTCCTGTGCAGACCCGACAACGTCTGAACCCACCTGGTGGGAAGACCAGTGACATTTTTGGGTCCCCAGTCACTGCCACTTCACCCCTGGCACACCCAAACAAACCCAAGGTATGGACAACATTCAGACAGCAGATGTGAGAGAAAACAAAAGTTGAGCCAAGGTCTCTTAAAAAGCTACCAGACAGGTGTGCCATGTTATTAGGGAGACAATGTGGACATCATTAATTTTGCTGTGGTCATTCGTTATTGGGCTGGGGAGCTCCCTAGTCACCCAGGAAACATTCCAACCTCATAATGATTGAGCCCAGGGGCAAGTGGTTCTCTTGGTGTGTCAGCAGTAGCAGATGCTGCTGGAGGCAGCCATGCTGGCCTTTATGTGTGCCTGAGGGATAGCAACTGAGCGCCTGGTGCAGGAACTCATCCTTCATGGGTCTTTCATGATTCTGCATTCTATAGAGGAAGGGTGGTGGCTCTTGATGACATTTCTTTCTCCACACAAGGTCCAAGGCCTCATGCTTGTTACCTGAGTGGATTTGTGGTGCTTGGCAATGGCGCCCGTAGGGTCAGGTAACCAGAGTCTCCTCACCTGCAGTGCCATCTCAGAAGCTTGCTGAGCAATGGGACCCTGGACGTGACCTTAGCAAGTGTTGACCATGGCTGTGGACTTCCTGGGCTGAGCCAAGGTAGAGGCTTGACGAAGAGCCTGCACAGTCCTCACCTGAACGTTTGTTTGTTCGAGGGGTGGCAGGACGTTCTGGGAGTTTACTTTGGCCAGAACTCATCAACAATAAAACCTAGAATTTTATTGTTACTTAATTATTAGCATTATTTTTAAACTTTTCCATCTTTTTTGTGGCCAAAAGATAGGGTCCAGTTCTCTAAAACAAAAGTCGTACACATTTCTGTAGCTGCTTGTGCATGGACCATCACTGTATCCTTGTCAGTTCACATCTCAGGTGATGGACCACAGCCGTAGAATGGAAATGGAAATGTGAAAAAAGACTGGAGGCGAGGAGAAAATAAGAGCAGATGAGAGGGCGTCACAGACCAGCCTGGTTGGATCACCCATGTCTCCTGTGCTGGCCTGTCTGAAGTGACGTCTCTTTCAGGTTGGACTCTCAGGAGCCAGGCATGAGCCCCACGTGGATACCAGATTGTGATGCTCATTTCAAAGACAGCATCTCTTTGGGATGTACCTGTGAGAACTGCTGCACCTTGGCTGACCCAGAAATGCCCTAAAGGTCAGCAGTTCTCAAGCAAGGAAAACTTCAATTAGCCAAACACAAGAGGAGGAAACTTTAAATTCACAGGTTCTCACGAAAGAAGGACATTGGCCATTGTACACCTGGGCAAAAGACCTCACTGGAAACATGGCCAATTCTAGGCTGAGGACAGAGAACGTAGGAGATGAGCCTGGAACATTGTGCAGTGCCAAGAAACCATCGTGAGGAGTAGCCTTGGGCCACAGAGGGACCATTTGGTCCTCAATACAGTAATCACAATGGATTAAAATTCACCAGCTATCTAGAATTCATTGGTTAAAAAAAATCTTTTGAGACCTTTGGAGAATACTAGAAAAGCAACTCATTGTTATGAAATCTGGTGAACAAAAATAGAGTGGACCACCAGCTCTTCCTGCGTGGGGTGTGACAGCTGTTGAAGGGAAGTCCCACTTTGTAAAAGTACTGAAGGAGCCAGGCTTAGTGGCCACACCTGTAATCCCATCTTCTTGGGAGGCTGAGGCAGGAGGATTATAAGTTAAAGACCAGCCTAGGCAACTGAGTGGGGCTTTGTGTCAACATTTAGAAAGATTCCAGGTTATAAATGAAGGAATAATAATACTGCCATGTTGCAAGTGTGGGATAAACTTAACACACCCACAGAGTGGTCATCAGTGGCTGCTGACAGCATACAGAGAAACAGCCAAGATTTATGGTCTCAACGTGGAAGTTGAGGATAGGCCACCTGAAGGTCAGTTTGTCAATAAAAAGCCCAGAGTGAATCAAAACCACATTTTTATTTTTATTTATTTTGGTTCTGGGGATTGAACTCGGGTACCTGACCACTGAGCCACTACCCAGCCCTATTTTGTGTTTTATGTGTTTTGTGTTCAGAGTCTCACTGAGTTGCTTAGTGCCTCCCCATTGCTGAGGCTGGCTTTGAACTCGCAATTCTCCAGTCTTGGCCTGGGATTACAGGCGTGCGCCACTGTGCCTGGCTTCATTTTTAAATAATAATGTCACATATATATATTCAGAACAGTGCAACATATAGGAAAATACATGACAAATGATGGAGATTCTCAAGATGAAAAAGAAAGGGCCAGGCACAGTGGCTCATGCTTGTAATCCCAGCTATACAGGAGATTGTGACAGGAGAGTTGCAAGACTGAGGCCAGCCTGGGCAACTTAGTGAGGCCTTTGTCCAAGTGAAGAAAGGGTTGAGGATGAAGCTTGGTAGTGGAATGCTGTGCACGACTCTGGGTTCAGTCCTTAGTATAGCAAAAACCACCAAGCTGAAGAGGGGCTGGGTATAGCCCAGTGGCAGAGCACTTGCCTAGCATATGCAAAGCCTGAATTTGACCCCCAACACCATCCAAAGCAAAACCAGAATACCAAACAAGAAAGAAACTTAGAGGACTGGAGGTATAGCTCAGTTGGTAGAGTGTTTGCCTAGCCATACACAAGGCCCTGGGTTTAATCCCTGGCACCACAAGAAAAGAAAGAGGACTTAGGAAAGCAGTCCCTATCAAAGTCCAAATAGGTTTTGTAGAAATGGAAAAACCCATCCAAAAATTCACATGGAATCTCAGAGGATCCCAAATAGCCAAAACAGGCTTGGAAGATAAAACATGGAAGCCCACGCATCCCAATTTCAAGTCTGACTTGTAGTAACAGTAACTAAAACAGCACAAGGGCAACGCAAGGATGGACATGTTGACCAGTGGACCTTCATATCTGTGATCCCTGTTTTTTTCCTACAAGAGTATCAAGATCATTCATTGGGGAAGTAACAGTCTCTTCAACAAATGGTATTGGGAAATTGGATATGCACACACAAAAATATAATGTTAGACTTACCTTACACTATGAAAAGAAAATTAACTCAAATTGATTCAAAGACCTAAACTAGAGAGCAAAAATTATAAAAATCAGAAAGTATAGGGACAGATCTTTGTGATCCTGAACTTGACAATGGATCTTAAATGTGACACAATAGATAAAATGTAAACTAAATTGGACTTCACTAAAATTAAAAATTCGGTGTGCATCCCAAGGACACTATCAAAAAACTGGAAAGACAATCCACAGGATGGGAGAAAATACTTGAAAATTGCATACCTAGTAAGGGTTTACTGTCCACAATATGTAAAGAGGTCTTATAACTCAATAACAAAAAGACTAATTCAGAATGAGCAATAGATTTGAATAGGCATTTCTCCCAAGAAGATACACAAATAATAATCACATACATGGATATACAACTTCAGTGGTCACTGGGGAAATTCAATTAAGGAACCATAGTGAGCTGTCCCCTTCTGGGACACCTGGAAAACAATGAATTAGAACCTCGAGTGTTGCTAGTGAGGATGTGAAGTCACTCGGCTGTCATGGAAGTTAGTTTGGCATTTCCTCAGAAAGTTAAGCCTAGAGCCATTCAGCAGTTCCATGAAGATTTGATAAATGAGCTGGATCCCAACTCCTCAGGTGGATGAGGCAGGGCTGCAAGTTCTAAACCAGCCTCAGCAAGTTAGGGAGACCCTGTCTCAAAAATAAAAAGGGCTAGGGGTGTGGTGCAGTGGTAGAGCACCCTGGTTCCATCTCTAGTATCAAAAACAAAACAGATTTGAAAACGGACTCGGGCTGACACTTGGGCACACTTCTGTAGCAGCATTGTCCAGCATAGATGACGGTGGAAACAGCCCGCCTGTCAGTCAGCAGAGCAGTGGGTAAACAAAGTACAGTCCAGCCTCAGTCACGTGCTGCTGTTGTCAGGCCTGCAGTCCTGACCTGGTGTAATGTGGACAAGCCTTGGAACCACTAGTGGTTTTTTTTGTTTTTTTTTTTTTTGTAGATGGACACAATGTCTTTATTTTATTGCTCTGTATGTGGTGCTGAGGATCCAACCCAGGGCCTCACGCATGCGAGGCAAGTGCTCTACCGCTGAGCCACAATCCCAGCCCACCACTAGTGTTTTTAAATTCAATATTGAAGAAATAGTTTTTGTAGTTTTGAGCCCATTACAATTATTTTTTTTCAGGGCCACATCTTGAAATATTTATGGACAAATGAAATGTCAGGCTTGCTTCAGAGTAACCCCGAGGAGGGACAGGCAGGGATGGAGGCTGGGGTGTGGTGTGCTTGTTCTCCCATGTCTGCAGATCTGCATTGCAGCAGTATAGCAAGCAGGCTCTGACCTCTACTTTTTTGGTGGTGCTGGGCATTGAACCCATGAACTCCTCTGCTAGGCAAGTGCTTGACCCTTGAGCTGCATCCCCAGCAGCTTTATGGTAAAGCAGTTCATGCTAAAAATATGTCTTGGAACTTAAAACTGTAGTCGTCCATGCCTGGGTTCCACCGTCTGCCTGAATGAGGGGAGAAAGGTTCTGGATCCAGCGCTGACCTGGCTGTTGTCTTGCTGCAGGATCACATGTTCTTGTGTGAAGGGGAAGACCTAAAGCCGAGCCCTAAAGGTGAGCTGGTTTCCTGCCCTTGCCTAGCTTCGAGCCCCACAGAATAAGGAGAGTAGGCCCCGTGCCCCCCGTCCAGCTGAGCAGAGGGATGTACTGTGAGAGGAGCTGGCCTTGGAAGAAGGCAAAGAGACAGGCAGGGTGTTGCCTCCTTGTCATTGCTTATCAGCCTGGACCTAAAAGATGTCTTCTAGAATGTCATCAGTGTACTGAAGGGCAGGGAACTAGAACCCCAAGTGAGCTCGTGACCCCGGCTGGAGCTGTCAGCACTAGGCTGGGATGAGGCCTGTGATGGGAGAGCTGAGCTGGACGTGCACTGTGGGTTCCAGGCGGACTGCGTATGGGTTTCTGCCTTGGGGCTGCTGCTCCCTTCAGCTGATGAACAGGATCCCAAGAGTGTGTCCATCCTTCCTTTGAAAAGTTAGAGCAGTGGTGACCAGAAACCTCACGTGGGCTTGTCATACCCCAGTAGGGCCACTCACTCCTTTTCAGGCTCACTCAAAACATTTCTTTTTATGCTTGAGATAGGAGAGACTTGAGTGTAACATACAAAATAAAGAAGTAATTAACTTGTTTAGGAAGATACTAAGGAGTGTTTATGGTCGTCAGCCAGCTTCATGGTCAGCTGAGCGATCTTGGTGCAAGAGAGATCTTGCCTGACCTCATCTCCGTTTCCCTGTCCCCACGTGGATTTTTTGTGAGGTGCTCTGTAGTGCTGACTGCCCCTCTGACAGGCACTGTGCTGACTTTGTCCCACAGCTGCAGCAAGCACCTCTAGCCAAGAAGAGTCGGGAGAGAAGGGCAGCTTGAGAGGAGCAGACCACACCAAGGTGCCTGAGCCCACGCCCACAGCTGACAGCCACGAGCCCAGGCTGGGTCCGAGGCCTCGCTCTCACAACAAGGTCCTGAACCCACCAGGAGGCAAATCCAGCATCTCCTTCTACTAAGAGGCTACTGTTCTGCCTGTAGCCAGACCAGAAACTCTCAAGATACAGAGTATTGAAAGTTTTTTATTTTCTTTAGCCCAAACAAAAGGGGGTGGGAGAGGGTTGCCCTGTGTGTGAAGCTGGCTGCTCAGAGGACCGGGTCTTCCAGACTACAAGCCACATGTCTAGGGATGGGGATAAGAGAGGGCTCCCCTGGTCTGCTCCTTTGTTCTGATAGGAGCAGGACTGTGAGGTGGGCAAGGGCGGGAGCTGGTGTTGTGCAACAGGAGGCTTGGAGGGATCTCCATGAGCCGTCTCCTGCTGACCAGGCATCCAGGCACAGCTGAAGGGAACCCAGGCAAAAGCAGAGACATCAGGAAGACTGGGAGTCTGCATAAAGCATTCCCCTTGGCCCCAGGGCCAGTTACCCATCACGAGGATGGCTTCCACTCCCAAGAGACCACCAAACCCAGCATCTCCTTGTTTTATCCCCAGTGCATCTTCCTGGTCTCTTGAAACATCATGACTGCTTTTCCTCAGCAACAGTCAACAAGAACCAAACAGTTGTCCTTAGCCTGGTGCTCTGGAAGGTTTTTCTACCCTGGTCCTCTGAGTTGCTCAGTTCCTGCATTTCAAACCGCAACCACATCTTGCGTAGGAATCTGCCTTTCTTGGGGCTGGCCTTGGTCCTTGATGTACCGGGTTTGCTTGTAGATTGTTCCTTTTTTTCCTCATCAGCCTTAAGTCTGGGCCTTTGTTCTTCACTGATGGTGTGATGCTCACTTCCAAAGCTACACTTCTGCGGTGAGGCCCACTGGCCTCAGTACAGGACTTATTCAGATCTTCCTGTGTTTTTGTTCCTGTAGTTGGTGGGAATGCCTGAGAATCTTGGGTTCTTAGGTTGGTTTCTTTACTAATATCTAAAAGGATGTTTTCAAGTACCAGCTTCACATAAATGCCTATGGACTTGGTTTCTGACATCTTTCAGAAAGAAGTCCACTGCTTTAGCTACCTTTGTAGACTGCAGAGCCTCTGGACCATACCATAAACAACAGGCCAGGCGTTAAAATAGTCTGTTAGCAAAGTCTCAGTTCTTACTCGCCAGCAGGTGCTGGGCTGGCTTGAGGTGTGTTGTTCCATCTGCCAGGCAGAGGTCCCTTCCTGTCCACTGCAGCCTCAAGTCCCTGCCCCCCTCTTGGTGGGCACATTAATAAGAGAGGGCCTGGGTGGTGTGGCTGTTGCTTTAAGTGCCTACAGGGCTCACGCCAGGTGCTAGAAACATCCTCAGCGTCCTTAAACTTTGAACAAACAGCACGTCTTGTGTGGTCTCACGCTGGCCTAGCTGAGTGCCTGCAGGACCTGTCCCCCAGGCTCTGATTCCTGGCACATGGAGGGGTCTGCATGTGACTTGTCAACCAAAGAATCTTAACCCCTTCAGCTGCCCTGTAAACAATGGAGCCAAAAAACATGTTCCGTGTAACTGCCGAGAACATGGACAGGTTTCTGTTCAAAGTTATTTGAGAACATTGTTTGGAATTTGGGGGCGGGTAGAGTTCCCACTAAAAGAATATAAATGTTACGTAGCTCTTTAAGCCAAAACCCACTAACTTGTTTAACTTACAAGGAAATAGTGTTAATGGTAGCTATGAACCACTATTTGTAATGATGTTTTCTTAGAGAAAATAAATTGTGAATTCTAAATCAGATTGCCAAGAAGAGTATTTGACATGACTGTGCTGGTCCCTGCTGTTGTCCCAGTGAGAAGAAAGCTCCTTGTTCCACCCCTTGGCAGGAATTTGTGGGTGGAGTTGGGGAAATTGAACCTACAGCAGTGTCCCTGAGCAGCAGTGCCCTGCTTACTCCTGGCCCCGCCTCCCCCTTCTCATCCTCTAGTCTGTGTGCTGGGCAGTGTGCTCACTTCAGGAACAGAAGAGACATTGTCAGGTGAGCCCAGCAGTGTGGGTAAGGTGGGCACCTGCGTTAGGAATATGCTGTCTGTATATGGACATACCCTGTTCTCAAGCTCCAAGCCCCATTGAGAAACTACTAGTCTGTACTTTTTATTAAGCCTTAATTTTTTTTTTAATAGCATCTGGTGCCAACATATTTCTAGAGCTGTATCAAAACAAAAAACCTGTCCTCACATCACAGTGCAATTTTGATAGGAACATTTTATTTTTACAAGGCAAAATTAGGAATAATGGTTGGATTAAACTTAGTAACTATGTCATGAACTCAAAGTCTTTGCCTGTTTTGTGTGTGTGTTCTCTCCTCATCCATCCATTCTGCAAACAAAATGCCTTAAGTTAGTTCCTTTCCCCACAGCTCTTCGCTGGTAAGTTTGTCTCCCCCTGCCATTTAATCTGGAGGATGCCCAAATCAATCTTAGAGTTTTGAGCAGGCCATGTGCAGTGGCCATGCCTGTGATCCCAGTGACGAGGGAGGCTGAAGCAGGATCAGCCTCAGCAACTTAGCAAGACCTTGTCTCAAAAAGGGGTGAGGATGTGGCTCTGGTAGAGCACCCCTAGATTCAGTCCTCAGTGCGATATGCACACACAAAAATCTTTTGAGTGAATGGAGAGTTTGCCCTAAGTTAAACTCACTGATTGTTTTCTTACCACTTCCTATCCTTAAGGTCTCTAAGCCCTGTAATGAACAGGTGTGATGCTGAGCTGAGTGTCACATTCAGTGCCACAGAAGTGGTGTAGATTGGATGTCTTTTTTTCCTTTGTTGGCATTAACTATTTTCTTATGTCCCCAAGCAAAGTTAATATCCTCATATGGTTATGTGGATTCAGGGAAATGAAACAGACTACCTGTCCTGAGAGAGAGGGTCCCTCTACAAGACTCCATGCCATTCTGTCAGCTGGTTCAGGGCTCCAGATGGAAACCATGTCCTCAGAGAGAAAGGTAGCGTGGGTTCCCTGTTCATCCACATGATGGGAAGTGGAGAGCAAGTTCTAAGAACTGGGTTAGGCACTGACATTACATTACCTATTAATAGCAGCTGCTCAAGCTCAGGGCAGTCACTGAAACCTGAGTCAACTCATGTCCCCAGAGGCCAGGCAGTGGACCCTGGTGGTTCTACCAGTGTTAGGGTGAGAGCCAAAATTAACAGACTTAAGAGCTGGTGTTCAAAATCTTGTTCCTAGTTCAGAAACGCTCCAGTTCTGTGACAGCATCACTTGCTCTTATCTGTTAAGATACTTCAGGGAGTCAAACGTTGCAAGCAGGTAGGTATGTATCTTGGGAATTGAACCTAGGAGTGCATTACCACTGAGCCCCAGCCCTTTTCTTATTTTAAGGTGGTTTTGCTAAGTTGCCTAGGCAGGCCTCTAAGTTGTCATCCTCCTGCCTCAACCTTTGGAGTTGCTAGGGTTAGAGGTGAGTCCTAGCACACACTGCTGAACTTTTTTACATATATATATATATATATATATATATATATTTTTTTTTTTTTTTTTTTTTTTTTTCTTTTTGAAAGGGCCTCCTGCCTCAGCTTCAGAGTAGCTGGGATACAGGCATGGGCCACTGCGCCTGGTTAAATCCTTTAATCCTTAGCATTCCTGGAGATTGTTAGTGAAACATTCCTGTCCATGTGTGACCACCAAGTGCGAGCTGAAATTCAGCTCACGATGAAGTGAATGACACTAGAGACCCAGGTGACTTTGGCAGGCATTTGGGCAGATCCCTAGAAATCAACTTCTGAAAGGAAAGTGCTCACTTTACATTTTATGGCCTTTTGATGAGCAAATCTGAAAGTTCTAATCAGTTGGCTTCAACTTAACATCCGGCAAGCGCGGGGAATCGCCAGCACGTCAGCTTGTTAAAATCCCGTCGTTTCAATCGGTTCCGGATAACCCGTTTCCGCAGCGCGAGTCGGCGCCAGCGGGCCGGGTCGTGACGGCTGCCCTGCTGTGGGGTGCTCCCGGGACCCCCGAGGTGCGAGCCTCCGCTGCGCGCTCGCCCTGCCGGTGGCCGGCAACCGCGGGTGGCGCCGCGGAGTCGCCTGGGGACGGTCGCGCCCCTCCCCGGCGGGGGCAGCACGGCGGGCGGGCCGTCACTCCCGGTGTCGCGAGGCGCCCAGCCAGACGTCCCGCCCGGGGGAAAGCACTACCCGCGGCCGGCCGGCCAGCCAGCGACGCGGCCGGAAGCGCCCCTGCGCCGCTGCCCCCGGCGCCCGGCCCCGCCCCTCGGTGGGCGGGACTTCCGGCGAGCGAGTGACGGGCGCGGCCTGGGCAGCGGCTGCGGCTGCGGCGGCGGCAGCGGCGGCTTGAGGCGACGGCGGCCTCCTCCTGAGGCCACAGCGGCCGGCAGGGGCGACGCGGCGGCCTGCGGACCCGGCAGCCGGAGCGCGCCGCGCTGGCGGCGGCCGCCGCGATGATGGAGATCCAGATGGACGAGGGCGGCGGCGTGGTGGTGTACCAGGACGACTACTGCTCGGGCTCGGTGATGTCGGAGCGGGTGTCGGGCCTGGCGGGCTCCATCTACCGCGAGTTCGAGCGCCTCATCCACTGCTACGACGAGGAGGTGGTCAAGGAGCTCATGCCGCTGGTGGTGAACGTGCTGGAGAACCTGGACTCGGTGCTGAGCGAGAACCAGGAGCACGAGGTGGAGCTGGAGCTGCTGCGCGAGGACAACGAGCAGCTGCTCACGCAGTACGAGCGCGAGAAGGCGCTGCGCAAGCAGGCGGAGGAGGTGCGTGGGCGCGCGGCGGGCGGGCGGCGGGCGGCGGGCGGCGCGGGCCTAGACTGGGATGCTCGGCCTCGCCAGACCGGCTTCAGGCTCCGCACATAAGGGGATTCAGGAGCTCCTAGCATCTGAGAGCTCCCGGTGACCCGGGACGACTTACTAGGGAGGGAACTGTCCCTGAGAAGTGGAGGGGCCCGACCAAGGTCACACACACCACAAGCACCGGGCCAGGATGCGGAGTGGACTCTGACGCCAGGCCTGGTCTCTTCTGGGTCACGCTGCTGTTGCTGCCAGTCTGAGTGCTGTCTGCCTCCTCCCCCGCCCCCCACGGCCTGCGAGAAGCTGTGGCTGCCTCCCCCTGTGCTGGGCACCGCCCTCCGCTGCTCTGACCACTCAGGGCCTTTTGATGCCTGACGGAGGTTTAGGTGGCTTTCTTTTTTATTCCCAGCCGGTGTAGTCAAAATAGTGGATGAGGAGGAACTAAAAGAAGAAAACCAAGCTGGACAACCTTAAGGCTGAGTTAGTTGTAGCTGTGTACCTAAAAATGAACACTTCTGGGCTTAGGTACCCTGCTCTGTGCAGTGCCAGGCAACCTCCAGAGAGGTGCCTCTCCCCTCCCTCTTACACTCAGGCTGGACCACTGCTCTTAAGTGGTGTGCGAGCGGCTTGCAGAGAGATTGCTGTAATGCCAATACCCAACATTGCCCCAGCTATTTAGACAAGCTGCACAGAGAGCTGTGAGCTGAGCAATAAGCAAATACGATGGGCTGGCCAGGTGGAGGTGGTGGTGAAATGCTGATATTATGCCCTTTGGCAAGAGCCAGGTGCTGTTACAACTGAAGGAAAGCGTTCAACACTGTAAATGTTGGCGTTCTGTCTCCTTTATGGAATCAAGCATTCACTTTCAGTTTCTTGGAAAAGACCACTGTATACTCTTTGCTGGCTTCTTTTTCTAGGCAGGGATCCTAATCATGGATGTGTGTGATAGCCCAGGAGCTGGACGTCATAACGGGCTGCAGGCATGTCGTGGTGCAGAGGAGCTGTGATGAGCTATCAGAGGATGCTGTCCTAGCCACTCTGTTCAATTAGGCTTAGTCAGAGATGGTAACCTGAGCCGTTTGCAGCCTTCTGAGAAGACACAATCTGCAGGGTGTTTGAGGAAAGCTTTGAGCAGTCCTCTGCTTACCTGTGATAACTGTAAGGAGACTCTTGCTTCTGATACTGAGTGGCGGTTCTCTGGGATTGAGGTCTGGGTAGAAGGGCCTAAGCTGTGGGCACCAGCCCTGCCCTTGTGATCAGCACACCCGCCCACCTCTCTCCTGCTCTGGGCCGCAGTGACCTCTTCTCTGAGGTGAATGGTTTGTCAGACTTGGCACATCAGTTCCATCTCAAATGCTGGGTGCCACCATCGGCTCTGAGTGGCTTGAAGAATTGTGAGGAGGACTGAGCAATCAGGGTAGAACCCCTGGTGGAGTTTTGGGGGCAAGCCCTGGGCGTTGCCAGCTGCTCAGGTTTCAGTACAGGTTCTAAAACACAGTTGGAAAGGGGCAGCTGGCTGTGTGCCAGACCTGAAAGGAGGGAGGGTGGAGTTTGCCCAGGTGGTAGGGTCCTTCTTGCAGCAATTAAGCACCTAGCTTATAAGAGGAAAAATAAGCTTTCAGAGGTGTTTTAGTAGTCATCATTTGCTTTACAATCTCTTTAACCTTAGAGAAGCTGCTAGTAGCGTCCCTCAGCATCTCAAGCAATGCAGGTGTACTCTGCCAACAGGAGGTGTCTGTGGACATTTGCTAATGATGCTCTGTAAGGAAAGCATCCAAGTGGAGAAGAGTTTGATCCAAGACTTGTTTTTTCCTAGTCAGACAAAAATAATCCATTTTATAGAAGAGAATTTGGGTAGGATCAAACTGGAAAGGGGGTTGGCTGCAGTTGTGGCTCAGTGGTAGAGCACTTGCCTGGTACGTGTAAAGCACTGGGTTCGATCCTTAGCACCACATAAAGTAAATAAATAAAATAAAGGTATCGTGTTCATCTGCAACTAAAAAAAAATTTTTTTTAAACTGGAAAGGGGGAGATCAACGTAATCCTGCCCTGCAGAGACGATCTCTCATAAGTGAATTAATATATTGAATCAGAAGTTCTTGTTCTTGTTTCCTATGTCAAAAGTAGTAAGTTCACTGCTTGGACAGTGCCACTTCTTCTTCAGCCATAGTGAGGTTTTTTTTTTTTAATTTTTTTTTGGTTGTAGATGGACACATTATTTTATTTTTATGTAGTGCTGAGGATTGAATCCCGTGCCTCATGCATGCAAGGCGAGAACTCTACTGCTGAGCTACAATCCCAGCCCTGCCAACCATAGTGAATATTAAGAGTAGTTTGGGTTTTTTTTTTCTTGCTCTGCTAGAACTAGAATCCAACCTAGGGCCTGGTACATGCTAGGCAAGCACTCTACCACTGAGCTGCATCCCCACCTCTTTTTTTTTTTTTTTTTTTGGTACTGGGGATTGAACTCAGGGGCACTCGACCACTGAGCCACATCCCCAGCCCTATTTTGTGTTTTATGTAGAGACAGGGTCTCACTGAGTTGCTTAGCGCCTCGCCATTGCTGAGGCTGGCTTTGAACTCGCGATTCTCCTGTCTCAGCCTCCCTGAGTGCTGGGATTACAGGCTTGAGCCACCGTGCCTGGCTGCATCCCCACCTCTTAAAAGAAGTTCTGAAACACTGTTTTTTGGATGAAGCGGTCAAAATGTGATGGCCAGAGCTGGTTTTCCTTGTTGCCTCCAAAAAGTTGTTCCATTATAGCAGTACCAGAAGCTCCAGGAGCAAAGCAGTGTCATGCTAGACTCTCGTTCATGGTGCTGGGAATCAAACCTAGACCTTTGTGCATGCTAGACAAGGGCTGCATCCCTGAGCTGCATCCCCAGACCCAAACGGAATCTCTCTGAAAGATGGGAACAAACAGGTACAGAAACCATGAGCAAGGAGCTGCTTCTAGCTAAAGAGAATGTGGGGAGCCATCTGGGGTTCAGAGGCCTTTGGAGTAAAGCCTGTGATGTCTCACTGTGGTGGAAACCTTCTGGGCTGCCATGGCAGCAGGTGGACAATGGCGCTTGAGTGATAATGGAGGTCAGTTCCCTTAAAATCAGAATTTCTGAATTAAATATAATCTTAAACTTTTTGTTGCAAAAAGTTGTAAAAATATTCTCACCTAGGTTCCCACATGTGAATCTTTTCCTATTTTGCTCCACCACCCCCAAGACCTCGGGGTCCTACATGTCCCCATAGTCTTATATTCTGGAATGGTTCCTCAGTCTCTGCCCTTTGTGACTTTGACATGTAACAGCTCAGGTCAGTCACTTTGTATAAGCTGGTCTGGCTTTCCTGTAACCTGGTGGCCAGACTCATCCTCTGAAGTCATACCCTGGGCTCTTGAGCCTGGGACATCTTGACCACATCCAAGATGGGCAGGCGGGAACGGCACAAGACAAGATGTGAGGAGAAGCCTGGTCTTCCACCTTCTCTCCTCGAGTGTGCTGCTCCCCTTGCCTAGGACCCTGCAGGGTTTTGCCCAGCCAGTTCCTGTCCCCACTGGACTCCCTGGCATGTGACAGTGCACTGGAGAGAGCAAGAATGGCCTCACTATCTACCTGCTGTGCCTCGCACCCTGGCTTCCACAGGTGCCCTCCAGTTTGTTCAGGACCAGGGCTGTTCTCTTCTCCCGCTAGCCTGCGTGAATGAGCAGGGGAGCCAGCTTCCCCTCTGCTCATCTCTGTGCTGACACCTCAGTTCTCAAAGGTCAAGGACTCTCTTGGGAGCAGCCCTTCTGTCCAGCAGACTTCTGTGGTGATGGGCATGGTCTAATTTGTACTGTCCAATCCACTGGGCCTGGGAGCATTTCCAGTGTGTCTTAGGGAGCTGAGGGATTGGGGTTTTGTTTTCCTTCCCTGGTGCTGGGGATGGAACCCAGGTCCTGATACTTACAAGGCCAGGGCTCTACCACTGAGCTACACCCCAAGCCCTGGTTTTAATTTTAATTAATTTAAGTTGAAACAGCTGCCTTTGGCTAGGGCACCTATACTAGACAGCACGACTGTGAACAGTCTGGCTGAGTCCATTTTAGAGGGCAGGTGGTGAATGTTTCTAAGTTAGCTTCAGGCAAGAAAGGAAGATGCTTCAAAGTGGGTTTGGAGTTTTTTGGTGAACATGTTCCAGCCAGAGGGACATGTTTCTGCTGCAGGAGAGCAGGTGGGGAAAACAGGATGAAAGGGAGCCGGGGAGGCAGTGCTAGCTATCCAGGAAACAGCAGGGAGGGGATGAAATCCCTGCAGGGCTGAGAAGTCTGCTGGGAAATCCCTGGCACCTAGAAGTCGTCTGTGCTGACAGTCACAGGACTGAACCTTTTACTCTGGGCTTCATTATCATTTACCTTTTATTCTTTCTTTTTTCAGGGGGAGGGGCAACCATTTTATTGAGATACAGTTGGCATACACAGAAGTGCACGTGCTTAGCGTGCAATCCATGATTGAACCCAGAGGCGCTCTACCACTGAGCTGTATCTAGCCCTTTTAATTTTCATTTTGAGACAGGGTCTTGATAAGTTTCCCAAGCTGACCTTGAACTTGAGGTCTTCTCACCTCAGCCTGGGGTGACAGGCATGTGCCACACTCAGCTCAGGGTGATTGACGAGTTTTGACATTTGTATAGACCCCTGAAGCCATCTATCCCCTCAGTGAGGGCAGTGAAGGTGCCCCATCCTAGAGCTCATTCTTGAGATCTTGGCCTCTGCCTCTCCCCGTCCACCTCTCCTCTGGTGACCACTGGTCTGTTTTCTGCCCTGTAGATTCATTTGCATTTGCATTTCTAGGACTTCGTGTGCACAGACCATGCAGTGTGCGCCCTGCTGTGCCTGCTTCTGTCACTTGGTTGTGGTTTGGAGGTGTCTAGGCTGTTGCATTGCTGGGCAGTGTCTGCCTGCTGATAGGACTAGGGGCTTCACCTTGACGTGACCTTGATGCACACATCACCTGGTGTGTTGCGTGATCTTGGGACAGGTCCTGTGCAGGGGCAGGCTGTGGGTGCTGGCAGCTGCACCATTAACATGTGCAGGACTAGTTGGGTGCAGTGGCCGTGCCTGTCATCCCAGAGACTCAGGAGACTGAGGCAGGAGGATCACAAGTTAGAGATCAGTCTCAACAAAATAGACCCTGTCTCAAAATATAAAAATTAAAAAAATATTAATAGAAAGGGCTGGGAATGTTGCTCAGTGGTAGAATGCCCCTGAGTTCAGTCCCCAGTACCACAAAAAAACAAACAGAAACGTGCTCAGGACTTTGGAGAAGGCAGAAGCCAGGAGGCTGGAGTCTATTTCTGACCTGGTCCTGGAATTGGCCTCTCCTAAGAACACATTCCAGCCACTGGGGACCAAGTCTTACCCGGAGGAAATGCAGTGTTTATCGAGATATTTAGAGCCCATGTAATCATTTGCAGTTACGTTTTTGAGCACCTGTGAGGGTAGAAGCTTTGGGATGGCAAGTTGAATGTGACAGGTATCTTTGAGTATGTGCCTCCTCCATCCCCCATAGCCATGGGTTCAAAGCAGGACCTCTTATTGAAGTGTTCTGCGGCCCTCTGCCTGCGTCTTGGCTTCCTATGATGTTGGTATCGTTCCTTCCATTCTCTGCTTCCTGTTGGGGTCCTGTTCCCTGACCTTGCCCAAGCTGGCCTTCCTGTCACCTCTCCTCCTCTCCAGCACTTGAGTGCTCAGACACTGCTCTGGGCACCTGCCTGTGCCTTTCTTAAGTTTGGAATGCTCTTTTCTTGAGAGCCAGGACTCCTGGCCACCAAACAGGGGAAGTTGGCAGAGGATGAACGGTGTTTCCCAGTGCAGCAGGCATGGCAGTTGCCCTTGGCTCAGCTTCTGTTTTCTTACTTCCCCGGGCATCAGTGACGTCACTCTTTTCTTTTCCCCGTCTTACTGATTCTTGAAAACCAGTGTGTATTAAACCAGCTGGTGGGTTTTAGGCAGGTGCTGGAGCCCATACTCCCTCTGATATAAATATGAGGAATACTTGCTGTGTTCCTGGGATGTGGCCAGTCTTGGAGCCATGTCTAACATTGGAACACAGAAATATCCCTCCTTGCCAGTGTGCCATACAGCAGGCCTTGGAAGCAGTTTCTGTCACCCCAAGGCCACTCTCAAGACCTGCTGTCCTGCATTTCAGACCTAGGTGTTTACAGTTATGGGAAATGGAAAGGTGGTTTGGGTTCTTTGCCCCCAGCTAGCCTGGGGTGAATTCTGGTGGTGACGGGCACATATCATCCCCTGGGAATCAGCTGCAGGAGAAGGGCACCTGCCTGGCCCAGAAGCCTGTGCCTACTTCAGACAAAAGACAAGAACGTTTTTCTTTTGAAAATTGGTCCTTCTCCCTCCATTGAATGAGGTCCTATCAGTAACCCTAGTCTTTAGGACACATAAGAAAGAATTCAGGGCTGGGGCTGTAGCTCAGTAGTAGAGCGCTTGCCTAGCATGCGTGAGGCACTGGGTTCAATCCTCGGCACCACATACAAACAATAAATGAATAAAATAAAGACCCATCAACAACTAAAAAAAAGAAAGAATTCAGTATGAAATGTGAATTGGCTTTGCTGTGGATTATGCTTGCACATGAAAGCCACAGAGGTCCAGAGAGTGCTTGAGACTCAGTACCTGGTCGTTGCTGCCCTCCTGGGAGTCCCATGCTGACCTCTGTGCATTTGGCAGGAAATGTCAGTTGGATTCTGTGTGGTTTTACATTTGGAATGGGAAGAACATTGCATTCTTTGGAGTACTAGGAAGAGCTTTCTCTGGTACTAGGTGTTGGAAGGACTTGTGCTGTTAGATTATTTCAATACCTATCTTCAAATTCACCAGAAAACAAATTCTGATAACCTGGCCAATATATGAAGGGCTTACCCTTACACCTTACCTTACCTTATACTTTAGTGATTTTCAAGTTAACCTAGAAAGATGTGGGAATAACCAAGGAAATGCTGGAGAGGAAGGTTTGTGAGGGAGCATGCCCATCAGGTTCAGAACGGTGCGTAGCACCAGCATGCCTGGTACGAACCCTCTCTTGGTCTGATCAGAAGTAGATGGAAACACAGTGGAACTTAGCACCTGAGAAAGACAACACTTCCATGAAAGGGCAGGGGTGGAGCAAATGACACCAAGGCAGCTTCCACACACACACCACAGGCCAGCAGTGCCAGCCCAGTGCAAGACCTGTGTTTGGGTTTTGTTTTGGTTTTGGTACCAGGGATTGAATTCAGGGGGACTTGACCACTGAGCCACATCCCCAGCCCTATTTTGTGTTTTATGTAGAGACAGGGTCTCACTGAGTTGCTTAGCACCTCACTGTTGCTGAGGCTGGCTTTGAACTCATGATCCTCCTGTCTCAGCCTCCCAAAGTGCTGGGATTACAGGTGTGTGCCACTGCGTCCAGCACCAGCCCTTATTATTGTTTTATTTTGAGATGGCCTAAGTTGCTCATGCTATCCTCTAACTTGTATCCTCCTGCCTCAGCCTCCTGAGTAGCTGGGATCACAAATATGCACCACTGTGCCCAGCTCAGACACAAATTCTTGATCAGGTATAATAAATATCCTGATGAATCAGTAAAGACAGTGTGACAGAATGAGTGGTTCCCAGAGGTGGCACGTATAAAAAGTACACTTGGGGAAAAGTAGTGGGTGTCACCAGTGATAGGGGAACTGAAATCACAGTCAGCCAGCCATGCCATCTTCCTCCTCACAGACTGGCAGAGACCAGCCTGCGCCTTCCCAGGGACTAGGTGTGGTGCTTGGGGTTGTCAGTTACTGCAGTGATGTGGGTCCTGAGCTGAGCGGTGACTGGAATACCATGGGACAGTTGAGAGCAGGCCCAGTGTTGTGCTTTTGGAGGCCTATGTTCAACAGTTCCTAGACAGCAAGGCCCTCCTCCAGGTGGGGCTCTATGACAGCCTGTGGCAGCCTGCGTGCCACGGGCACATGAAGGTGCCCGAGCAGTCAGAACCCTCATGCATGTGTTGACTGAGGAGAAGGTTCCAGAGCTGTTTGGGCTAGAGTCTCCTGCCGCTTGTTCTCAGGACTCAGCCACACTGAGGTTTGCCTGGAGGGGGCTAGCACCACAGAGTGGTGGAAGCCAGAGTCAAGAATGGAGAGACCCCCACTCCAACCCCACCACTGTTCAGCTCATGGCCTCGCGGGGCCTTGAAGCCATGGCCCTTCAGGTGAAGGGCTCCAGTCCCCTTCTGGCTGCACACACTTATAACATAGGCTTGTTTTTTCTGTGCATAGAAATTCATTGAGTTTGAAGACGCCTTGGAACAAGAGAAAAAAGAGCTCCAGATCCAAGTGGAGCACTATGAGTTTCAGACACGCCAGCTGGAACTGAAGGCCAAGAACTACGCTGATCAGAGTAAGTGGTTGGTAGGAGAGGAGCCTTGGATGGAGCGTGTGTGGCTCTGAGGCCCAGCTGGCTGGGGCAGAGTGAGAGCCTGTGATGAAAGGAGATCAGAGGAAGCCCGGTCACTCTTCTCAACCCCTTGTTTAATCTGCACACCAGCATGTGTTTCTGCAATCAGCCTCAGATCCTTTGTGGAAGTAAGAGCATGGGTAAGACTCCTGACCACATAGCACTGCTGCTCAATAGTGTGGTCTTGCTGTCCTGCCATGGCTTCTTGCTCTAACCTGCCTGGGAGTGAGTCTTCGTCAGGCTGAAAGTTCATCCACGACAGAGCCATCACTGTTGTGGAGGTACCTAGGAGAGTCTCATGGTGGCCAAGGGTGTCCCGGCAAAGTGAAGAAAGGGTGTTTTTAACATTCATTTTAGTTTTCAACAGTATACTTAAACTATCATCGCTGGCTGTGTAATCTTAGTCTCTATAAAGAGGTGCTTCAATGATTGAAATTCATATTCTCACTTTACCTGATTTTCCTGGATGGCAGGTGACTTCCTTTTTCCAAAAACTGAGAACCAAATTTGGGGAAAAACTAATTTGATATGTTGGGCCTGTCCCCATCCCATATGAGACTTAGAGGCTTCTGTGCTCAGGCAGATGGCCTTCTCAGGCCAGCTGCTTTCACAGCACTGGTGTTTATAAGCTAGCAGCCCCGCACAGGAAGCCCTTTCTGGGGTTCTCCATGCACGTTAGTGTTCCCTTAGACTGCGTGTCATATGTGAAAAGTGAAGAAAGATATCAACTAGATTGCAGTCAGTGATTACTTGTTGGGTAGGCACCAGGTGAGACGGGTCATAGAGGTGCCCTGGGACTCTAACACCATGGTTCTCTGCAGGAGCGCATAGTCAGGCAGCCCCTCTAAGGACAGAGCAGAGGCCGGATCAGAACATGCCTGACATGGCTTGTGTGTCAGGTGCTGGTGTCCATAAACAAGCCCTCCAGCTCTTGCCTCGGGCTGGTGCTCCTGCTACCTCAGCAGGTCCCTGCGCACCCAGACACACCAACCCAGGCTGTGCAGCAGTGACCTCCACAGACACCGCCAGGCAGGCCACGTCCAGGTCGAGGTGCAGAGCTTACCCTGCAGCAAGTGGTGGAGCCATGTCCTTCGTTAAATTGACTGAAAGCAGATGTCAGGAAGCCAGGGAAGGGTGGGCAGCTCTCACTGAGGACAGGGTGCTGGCTGCGGAAGGACTGTGCCACCTGAGTCCCTGGACTTGTCTGTTTTGTTTTCCTGCTTCTACTCTTCTTGTTGGCCCTCCCATGTTGCCGGGCTGCAAGAACAGAGGGCTGACCAGAGCCACGGGGAAGCGTCTAAGTCATTGCACGCTGGCTCTCGGGGCACACAGCATCACCTGGACCCTGCTGCCAGTTTGCTCTTGGGCAGTTGTCTACTTGGGCAGGCACATGTAGGGCCAGAGGGGACCATCCCAGTGTCACCAGGGGCCAGCAGTTTAGGGAGGCCTGGCTGTCAGTCTCAAAGAGCCATGGTTGTGACTTTGTCTTCCCTACCCTCAGCGTGTATGAGGAACCCTGCTGTCTGTTCTATAACATTTCCTAAGTCCTGCCGCTCTTCAGGATGTCTGAGAGGTTGTCTGTTCCCACAAGCATCTCACTCCTCTTTCTTTGCTGTGCTGGGATGGAACCAGGGCCTCCCACATCTTAGGCACATGCCCACCACTGAGCAGCATCTCCTGCCCTCCTAGCTGACCTGGGTAGAGACTGCTTCTGTGCGTCTTGCTTGTCCTGTTTCCTTTACAGCTGAGTGAAGTGCTCTTCCGCATACCCCACACCATACCCGTGGCATCTGCGTTCCGGCAGCCACTGCCCTTTGGGCATGAGGTGCTGCACCAGCGTCTGGTCCTGGCCTGGGAGAGGGATCAGCCTTGTGGGAGTGTGCCGTGTGGCTGACCCACAGGCCTTGTGTCTTCTAGTCTCTCGGCTGGAGGAGCGGGAATCTGAGATGAAGAAGGAGTATAACGCCCTGCACCAGAGGCACACAGAGGTGGGCACCGGTGGGCCTCCCTGGGTGGGAGGGGCCTGAGCTGCGGCCCACACCTGCTACTGCGTGTGTCTGGAGGGAAGCTGTCCGCCCCAGCTGGTTAGGTCCCTTCCCCTGGTGTCGCCTGTTTCCATCGGAGCACAGCTGTGTCTGAACCTTGGTGGTGGGAGAGCCCCGGGACTACGCTGATGAGAGGCCCTCTTGACAGATGATTCAGACCTACGTGGAGCACATCGAGAGATCCAAGATGCAGCAGGTTGGGGGGAGCAGCCAGACGGAGAGCAGCCTTCCAGGGCGGAGGTAGGCGGGCTTAGGAGGGCAGGGTCCTGGCGGGAGAGGGTGTGTCTGACGGTGGCTGTGGCTGAAGGCTTGTGAGTAGCCGGGCCTTTGCCTTCCGCTGAGTCGCAGGTCAGGCTCAGAGGCCCAGCAAAGTTGCATGTGTTCGGTCCTCACTATTCACATAGCTTGCAAATTTTCCTGTTCTCTAAAATATATTTGAGACCTCAAAATCAGTGCTCACAGTGCTTTTGTGATCATTCGCATGAGTGGTTTGACTCAGTGTGCAGGCTGACGACTGAGGTGGAACCAAGGGGCGCCCCACCTGCCTGTCTGCCTCTCACACCAGGATGCCAGAGAGACGGGCCAAGAGTGACTAGACACTGTCCTACAACAAGACCTGGAGACCTCTACCTGCTGGAGGGCTTTGAAGCCCAGCTCTGGCACCTGTTAATGGAGTTTCAGCCAGTCACCCAACACTTTGACCTCATTTTGTTGATAAAATAAAGAAGGTGGAGTAGACCAAGTATGAGCTGTAGGATTAGGATGAGGATCTGTGTGGAGTGTGAACACGTTTCTGCTCAGAGCAGGGGCTCGGTATCTGTTGATCTGTGTTCGAGGTGACTCTGGAGCACACTATTGCTAATGGACTGGATGGAAGGAGATCAGACCTTGCCTCATTCCCTCTTCAGGGCAAGTTGACACAGCAGACTCCCAGGCCCCTGGGTGCTGACCTTACTTGAGCAGCAGAGAGAAACCCACCCAGGCCAGGCTCCTGTACTCTCTTCTCTTGAGTCAGTGTAAACCTGGACCACAGGCCCAGGGAGCAGTGTGAGGTCCCATCCTGGTGTGGCCTGCCTGAGAGCGTGAGTGGGAGCGTAGAGATGGAGACGTGGCGGGGATGCTACACCTCCAGCAGCTGGGGGAAGGGCCTGAAGCCAGGACCTCAGATTGAGCCAGGCGCACCCATCGCCCTGTGGCCCCTGGTTTCTGTAGGTGGGCTGGGCCAGAGAGGACCCTTGGCACACCGTGCCCACCTGTTCTGTGGGTCATGTGTGTAACAAGAAGGTTCGGAAGTCCAGCTCTGGGCTTCATCGGTCACTGTCGGAAAGGCTGGGCAATGCTGTCTGCTTCTGTACCCCAGAGTCTTCAACCTGGAAACAGAAATGGACATGTGCACACCCAGGCCTTGCCAGGACTGTGGCGGGGGGCAAAGCACTGGCAATGTGCTTGTAGGCACGAGGCACTGCCTAGCAGGGAGTGGGGCCCGTGTTGGCCCCTGGATGGGCACAGCTGCGTCAGCAGCTCCTGGGCAGCACAAGAGTTAGCGAGGCAATATGGACAGAAGAGCTTGGCAGACTGTGACACTGCAGCTTCCTCGCCTCTGAAAGGGGGAAATACGATTTCGCGGGTTTCTCCTTCGCACACTGGAAGTACTGATTTCTGTCCCTCAGAATGGCCACAAGGGTTTCTGAATAGCTGGATTTGAATTCTAACCCAGAGTCGTGGGTCTTGTGTTGTTTTGTGGGGAGCTTGACAGAGCAGTCCAGGCTGGAGCAGAGGTCGGGCAGTCTGGGCATCTTATGAGAGCTGCTGTGACTCTAGGACTTTGCTCCTGTCTCCTGCCAGCGCACCCTTCAAAAGGGGAACACCCCAAAGGCCGCACAGTAGAGATCACAGGGAGAGCACGCCCAGCCTCTGCCAGCAGCCGTGAGTGACCACGATCCTATGTCACAGTGGGCAGTGTCCCAGGCCCTGTGAACACTACATAAACTGGACACCCCAGGACACTGGGCTCACCTAAAACCTGTCCACCCATGCTCTGAAACAAGCTGCTGAAGGTTCTGGCCATCACCATGGGCGGTTCAGGCCACCCATTCCTCTGTGGGGCAGGGTGTGCTTTCTCATGGATGTTCCCCTGGTGAGTGAGGGGAAGCAGGTGCCATCAGATCCCCGCTCCTTCAGGTGTCCTTGTAGGACACATATCCTTGAGCAATGCACCAGGCCTGGTGTCAGCCCCTCGGTTCCTCCCTGGTGGTCAGAGTTCAGCTGTGGTTGCAGGACAGGCAGGCCGTGGGAAGCTGGTTCCTGCCGAGGAGCCCACAGCGCTGAGAGTTGCGTGTGCCACTTGGGCCTCATTCCTCTGTCCCTGCTATGACTTTACAGCAGCTCTTCCTCTTCCCTCAGGGAGCCCGAATGAGCCTGTGTGGGAAGCCCTTGACTTGTTTCATAGGGGTGGACCTGTGGTCTGGCTATGGCTAACCATGTCCTCTGGACAGCACAGGGCCTCTGCTGCCTGTCAGCAAGGGTGTACCCCCAAGCTGGGCGCAGTGGTGCGCACATCTGTAATCCCAGCACTCTGAGAGGCTGAGACAGGAGGATCGCGAGTTCAAAGCCAGCCTCAGCAATGGCGAGGCGCTAAGCGACTCAGTGAGACCCTGTCTCTACATAACACACAAAATAGGGCTGGGGATGTGGCTCAGTGGTCGAGTGCCCTGAGTTCAATCCCTAGTACCAAAAAAAAAGAGTGCCCCCATCATGTGGCTGCTTTAAAAGCCCAGGAGCCCATATGTTTACCGTGGGATTCCCCAGCCTGTCCAGGAAAGGGAAGGTGTCTTGTGACACCATCTGTCTCACGGATTTGGTCTGCCAGCTAGGCAGCAGGGTGTAAGCAGCCGTGTTGCCTTCATCCTGAGACCCTGTGAGTTGCTAACTTCTGCAGGACACATGGAAATGCTGGCTGTGTCACATGTAAACCTTGGCCATGAGGAAGCCAAGGTGCTCCCAAGATTGGGGAGACAGGAAGCAGAGGCCAGTGCCCGGGTCTCGGCCGTCATCACGGCTCTGCCCAGCCGTCAGATGCACTGAGCCTCCTCACCAGCCCAGAAGCCGTTTCTCCTGCTGCTGCAGAAAGGTGGAAGCGTCCTCTGGGCTGTGCCTTCTCTGCCATGGTGTCTGGGCTCCTGGGTGTGGACAGGGGTTGCCACCTGAGGCCTCCGGAGTATCTGACTGAGATAAGAAAGTGCAGCCCTGTCCCCCTGCAAGGCACAAGCCCTTCTGGGCTCAGGAGGCTGAGGTGAAGGGCAGATAGATCCTGTCCCCTGTGCCCAGACTCCCTCAGCTCCCCCGAGGCCCTAGTGCCTCCCATTCTGAGCTGCCGACCCCTCCTGACACACATCAACTTTTCCTGCACACCTGCTGTGATTTTCAGAGTCTGTGTCTCAGCAGGAGCTCAAACGCCAGCCGTGGTTGGGCGTGAGCAGGAGCATGCTTGTGTCTCAGCTGTCACACGGCACCATGTGCACACATGTGCTTGGTGCTCCGCAGCAGGACGCGTGCTCACTGCACTTGCTCACCAACTGCACAGGCCCTGCCCGGGGCCTCTTGTAGAAGCCAAAAGGGTTTGTGTGTCACGTGCCTGTCCTTGCAGATGTCTGTGTGTGTGACCGCTGTCGTGTGTAGGGAGCGGGGGCTGGGCCCCCTTCATGTCTCCCCGTCACTGTCCTCGAGCTTCTCCCTCTGAGCGTGTGCACAGCCAGGAGCTGGCCTGACCCTCGTTCTCTAATGTGGTCTTCTTGTCCTGCCCTGTGCTGTTGCTGCTGTGTGCTGGCCGTGTCTGTCGCTGCCCTGCAGTCCTCGCCAGTCGTGGAGGAAGAGGTAACACTGGGTCTCTGTCCACTTGGTGCTGGGGTCGCCTGGGCATGTGTGCCACATCAAGCTGTGGAAGTCCCTGCTCTGTCATGTGTCCATTGCCCCATCTTGTGAAGCAAGGCCGTCCCCACACTCCCTGCTGTCACCCTGCAGCATCTGGTGGCAGTGAGGATGGCATTGGCTTGGGCCCTAGGGACATGTTAAGTACTTTTCACCTGAGACCATGAGTTTAAGTGCTTAACGGGGTCATACAGGCCCCAAGGTGCTCTTCATGCTAATATTGGTCTCCCAAAGGAGGTAAAGTGGGTGAGAGGAGGCAGGAGCCTGCAGGGGCCAGCAGAGGTGTAGCCCACCCCAGGCTCTGCTGCTCCAGGCTTTGTGGGCTCTTATCAAGGAACAGCTCTGGGGACTGGGCCCCAAAGGTTCTGGTGGAAATTCAGTGCTTTCAACTGTCTTTCTCAGCATCTTAGAGTCTCCAGCTCTTGACAGGTACTGGAACAGACATGTCCTCTGTGAAGGAGAGCTGGCCATAGGCAAGCCCCTTCTGGTGTGGCCCCTCTACTCCAGCAGGGCGCCATCCTTCTGTGCCTGTGCCTGCCACTCCAACAGCCCAGGTGGCACAGCCAGGTCCCAGTAGGCATCAGGAAGCAGACTAGCTCCCCAGTCCCCAGAGCTGCCTCAGCACCCCTTTCCCAGAATGGCCCTTCACAAAGCCACCCCCAGCCGCAGGAAGCACGGGCAGCATGCCTCTGCCCTGCTCGCTCTCTGTCCTGTTTCCCTCAAGCACCAGCCAGAGAGGCTGAGGCATGCACTAGTGCAGATTCTTGCCCTGAACACCTCTGAGCAGTGCAGAGTAGATCTGCCCCAGGGACGGTTGTACTGCCCAGGCCTCTATGCCATTGAGGCCTGCCTGTTTAGAGGCCTCTGACAGGAGGGCATGCAGTGAGGGTACCTCTGTCCCCACCACAAATTGCAGCCCTCCTAAGGTCCTCCTGGGACTGAGCCCACAGCACATGTGCTGGGCTTGGCTTTCTTGACTCGTGTCTGCTGATGCTCAGCCTCAAAGGAGCTTCCAGTCGAGGCTCGCGACAGCTGAGAGAGAGGAGATGCCTCCCTCACAGGCTTCAGCAGATGAGGCATGCCACACTTCACTCTGGACACATCTCGTTCAAATGTTTTGTGGTGAGAAGACCTTGTGAAGAGATTCCCAGCAGATTGGTAGGGAAGCAAGGAGCAAAGACCTGGGCAGCAGGTTGGTGCCTCCTCTGGCCCCAGGAGCAGAGGCAGGGCCAACGGTCATGGTTACCTGTGAGGAGACAGGTCTGGGCTTTGTCACTGCGAAAGTCACCACTCAAGGGCACTGGCCCGTCACTGCCATGCTGTGGGATTGCTAGTGCTGACACCAGGGGTGACCATTAAAAATTGAGCTAGAGAAAAGTGGCAGATCACACGAGGGAGAGGAAAGATCACACAGGATCATGAGGATATAGAGACTTTCCCCAGCTGGTCCTGCCCTCTCGAGCTAGACTGCAAGATGGCCTTTTGAGAAACTGTGTCCACCAGAGAAGCCTCATGGCTCAGAGAGGGCTTTCACTCTTTCTCAGCTGACATCTAACCTGCGCTTCCTCTTCTCCCCTCCCATTCCAGCAGGAAGGAGCGTCCCACCTCTCTGAATGTCTTTCCCCTGGCTGACGGCATGGTACGTGCACAGATGGGGGGCAAGCTCATGCCTGCGGGGGACCACTGGCACCTGAGTGACCTCGGCCAGCTGCAGTCCATCTCCAGCTACCAGGTTTTGTAGCCGTGCATGGAGTAAGGGCCCAATGGCAATGCCCGTGTCTGCCCGGGGAGCCCCGTCTTTGCATGCCGCCCCCTGCAGCTCCCCCCGAGTTAGCCCACCTTCCCTGGCGTGGCAACCCTGTATTGCCACAGCCACTCTGGCTTCCATGATGCCTGCTGGACCAGGCTGGACCTCTGGCCCTTCGATGGACCACCCTGCCTTGGAGATGCCACGCCTGTTGGGGCTGAGCTTACCAACTCTTCGCCAACCACACCCCAGAGAACAGCGTCCCCCTCAGACCAGACTCCAGGCAGGACACATGTTCCTGCCCAGAGCTGCGTCTGCTTTCACAGGGCTTAGTCCTGAGCCAGGACGTCATCTGGAGGGAGCCAGAGGGCTTCCTCACTGGCTCCTCCTCCCACCCCTGGAGATAGCTGTGAGTTAAAAGGACCTCCCCCTCCCCCACATAGGCCTCTACAACCAACCAGGGAAGACCAGACCCCCCTTAGGACCTGGTCCCCTGCTACACCGTGTCCGTATGCTCAAGGCTGCCTGGAAGGCAGCTGTGGCAGGACAGGGCTCTCTGGCCACATTGCCGGAAAAGGGTGGCCACCTTCCTGGGCAGAGGAGCTGGCACTGGGTTTGGTGGCTTTCTTTCCAAGACCCCCAGAGGACACCTGCAGAGGTCAAGCTTGGGGCCAAGCTGGGCACATGGGGTTCAGGCTTCTGTATGCTACTAGCTATTGGAAAGTGACCCATTCACGCACCGTGGTCCGGGGAGCAAGTGGTCTCCAGGCACAGTCCTCGCGGTCCTGCCGGTGTTGGTGCACAGGAGGAGGGCAGCAGGCCCATGGCCAGCCAGCTCCCTCTCGCCCGCTCCTGCCTGCAGCACAGAGGCCCCACCTTTCTTCTCACGGAGTCTTTTCTTTCTCTACTACGTTATCTGAAACAGTCTTTCTTTCCATAAATCATGTTTTATGTTTTAGCTCACAGTGTGTTTTGTTTGATTTTTTTTCTTTTTTCTTTTTTTTCTTCCTTATTTTTTTTTAATGATTACTTTTAAGTTTTTTTTTTATTTCATGCTCCAGGTTTTAAGGTTTTCCTAATTTCTTAATTTTTTTGTTTTTTGTTTTGTTTTTGTTTTCATGTACCGTAGTGTTTTAACCAAACAGTTGTGGCCACTCATGGTGAGGAATGACCGCTAGGAGTGTGTGGGTTCTTTGCAATACACTTGGAGGTCACTGCCCCACGTTGATGTTTAGGAGGTTGAGAGGTTTGCCCTAGGTAAGTGGTGACCCTATAGGATAACAGCTGGGGCCCTGGGGGCGGCATGGCCAGTGGGCAGTATGCCCCATAGTGACCACAAGGGTCTCTGAAGGCGGGGAAAAGGTGGCACAGAGGAAGTTGGTCCAGAATGTGCCTCACTGCACCCCTGGCTTCTGCCCAGGCTGCTAGCATCCCTGCTTGCCCTTTCAGGGGGACAGCAGAGACCTGACCCAGCAGGCACTGGGGCCTCTAATGTGGGGCAGGCTCAGGTTCTGAAGAGATCTGCGTCGCTGGTGGCAGTGTGAAGCAGAGTGGTCTCCCCTTTCACATCAGGCATGAGTTGTGTGTCTGGTCTAAATCCATGTTCAACGTCAGTGCAAAGCCACAGCCACTTGGAGAAAGCCAGACTGTGTAGTGCATCTCTCCTGGCACTGCTGATGCTTGGGCACCGTAGAGGTTGAGCAGCAGCCCTGGCCTCCACTCCTCTCCAGCATGACAGCAGTTGTCCCTGGCCTCTTCCAAGCATCCACTGCACATAGTTGCCCCAGTTGAGAGCTGCTGTTGGAGAAGAAGATGTAGGTTTTTTGTTTTTTCTTTTTTCAATGCTAGGGGTGGAACCCAGAGCCTTCACACATGCAAGGCAAGTACTCTAGCACTGAGCCACATCCTCAGCCCTTTGCTTTGTTGTTATTTTGAGACAAGGTCTGGGTAAGTTTCCCAGGCTGGACTCAAACTTGGGGAGCCTCCTGACTCAAACTCCCCAACAGCTAGAATTACATGTGTGATCCACCATGCCCACCTACATGTGAGTTTGTTGTTGTTGTTTTTGTTTTGTTTGGTTTTTTTGGTACCAGGGATTAAACTCAGGCACTTGACTCCTGAGCCACATCCCCAGCCCTATTCTGTGTTTTATGTAGAGACAGGGTCTCACTGAGTTGCTTAGTGCCTCGCCGTTGCTGAGGCTGGCTTTGAACTCACGATTCTCCTGTCTTAGCCTCCCAGAGTGCTGGGATTACAGGCGTGCGCCACTGCGCCCGGCTTACATGTGAGATTTTGAGACTCCTCGTATAGAAATTTGTGAGCCTGGTTGATGAAGTTGGAAACTTGTCCTCTGAACAAGTGGTGGTGTCTAGTCCTGAGGCCCTGCCCAAGCCTGGTGCTGACCTGGTGGGTCAGGCAGAGACACATGGCAGATCCAGCTCTGACTTTGGGATGTGCCCTTCTCTACTCAGGTCCCTGCGTTCACCGCTGCAAACAGGACTGCACACTCCCCTCCTCCATTGTTGCTCACCTGAGTGAGCATCCTCACCAGTAGAAAGTTCTCTGAGCAGAAGGTGGTGCAGCTGCCTGAATATGCAGGTTGAGCTGCCTCAGAGCCCCACAAGCTGTTCCCTTCCTGTACACGAGGGAGGGGAGCAAGGGGCACAGGCCAGCTGCAGCCCAGGCTGCTGGAAGGCTGGTGCCGCTGCCCGACTTCACTGGGGTGAGGACATTAGTTAATAGGCAAGTGTTAGGGCTCTTTGAAACTACGCAATGTTTTCATCAGGAAAGACCGTGGGAAAAGAGTGCTTGTTTCATGTCCCACTCCATTCAGATAGAATGTCTTCCCAGTGAGATGCTTCAGGTAAGTAGCTGGTCACAGTTACAGCCTGGATTCTCCTCCCAGAACATCTAGCAGTGTCCAGACAGAACAGCAGGCACTGGACAACAACACACTGTTGTTCAGTTCTGAATGCGAGTCTAGTCATGCCACGAGGTGAAGCATCGTGCATCCGGGAGTTGCAGCCTCGGGCGTGATGAAATTCTACCTCCCCTTCCCAGCCGGATCCCAACCAGGGCTGTGCAGGAGTGTCCTGCAGGCAGGGAGGGAGAGGGACACAGCCCTGTCATCCCTCCTCAGATGCCTCCTTCCTGCTGCCCCAGTAGAGACCCTCCCCCAGCCCCAGCTGTGACTAGTTTCTGGCCACCACTGTCTGCAGAGGGTCCTGCCTCGCCCCTGTGTAGCATCACACTAGGCTCCCATTGCCGGTGCTTCCTTGCACCCAGTGGAGGGTGTGAGCTGCAAGCCAGAGGCAGCTGCCAGATGAAGGGAGCACTGAGAGTGGCAGGTCGAGGGAATTGTGGGCCCAGGGAGCTCCTGCCCTGCAGGCTGGGTGCAGTGCTGCACGTGGCAAGAAGTGGAGCCATGGCCCCCGTGGCCGTCCCAGAGCTGCAACAACAGCACGGTTCCTTGTGTTGAGCCCGCCCCCCTGTGTTTGGCCCTAGTGTCCCAACGATGAGATGTCAGAGTCAGGCCAGTCCTCAGCAGCTGCCACACCCAGCACCACGGGTACCAAGTCCAACACACCCACGTCCTCCGTGCCCTCGGCCGCCGTCACGCCCCTCAGTGAGAGCCTGCAGCCTCTGGGGGACCATGGCAGCAGCACAAAGAACAGCACGAGGGCCCGGGAGAAGCGCAACAGCCGCCACATGGAGGTCCAGGTCACCCAGGAGATGCGGAACGTCAGCATAGGTGTGCAGCAGCTGCCTGCCCAGCACCCCAACCCCTGCAGGGGAGGCTGGGTACCCTCAGCCTCCTGCCCTGCACCTAGGAGGCTTCTCTCCCTTTCAGAGCTTGGTTTTGCCAGCTGCAGTAGTCAGCTCGGGCCTCCATGACACTGCATATGGGGCGGCTTAAACAGGGAAGTCTGTCTTCTCGGCCTGCCCACGGGAAGCCCAGGCCCAGGTGTGGGAGCAGGTTTCTCTGGCTTCCCTCTGCCTGCAGGGCCTCCTCTCCCTGGACCTCGCACGGCCCTGTCTGCGCCTCACCTCTCACTGTACAGACACCACTCAGGGCACCGCCTCGTACAGACCCTGTCTCCCGTGCAGTCGCAGTGGGGTCAGGACCTCCTGTGGGTGAGAGGGATGCAGCCCAGCCGAGCACAGTCTAGCAGCAGGTGGCGAGAGAAGAGTAGGACGCCTGTGTCCTGACGAGGAGGCGCAGCATGCGGCGATGGCCTCTGTCAGCAGTGTGCTGGGCCTTCCAGGACTCAGTGCTGGGTTGTGTCCGCGCAGCCAGCATGAAGGGGGCTCTCTGCTGACACCTGGCCATGGGTCTGCAGACATGGTGCAGAGGGGGAGGATCACTGGACTGTCCACTGACCACATGTTCCCTGTGCTCCCCTCTAGGTATGGGCAGCAGTGATGAGTGGTCTGACGTTCAGGACATTATTGACTCCACCCCAGAGCTGGACATGTGTCCAGAGACCCGCCTGGACCGCACAGGAAACAGGTGCTCACAGGGCCAGGCCCAGGGTTGGGGTCAGCACTCACCCAAGCCAGTGTTTGTGGTTGAGGGTGCAGGCCTGTCCACAGGCTCTGGGTCTGCAGCAAGGCACAGCATCATGGGGAGCTTGTGGGAGAAAAGGCAACTCACCTTATAGTAGCTAGGAGGCAGAGAGAGGAGGGGCCAGGGGCCATTCTCCCCTTCCAGGGCATGCTAGCCCCCAGTGACCTCACCCCCCAGTGTAGCCACCGGCTGGAGACTGAGTCCTTAGCTCTGGGGCCTTGGGGGATGAAGCCCAACTGTGATAGCAGCTGTGCTGGGAGGGGCAGAAGGTCTGGGCATGAAGCAGGTGACTGTTCTTGCCCTGTGCCCCAGCAGCCCAACCCAGGGCATCGTGAACAAAGCTTTTGGCATCAACACTGACTCCCTGTACCACGAGCTGTCAACGGCAGGGTCTGAAGTCATTGGAGATGTGGATGAAGGAGCCGACCTCCTAGGTAAACTCCCACCGCTTGTTCCCTAACTTTCCGTTGGTTGGTTGGGTGTGGTGAAAAGAAAGCTGTGTGCCCCTGGGCCAGGCACTTTTGTCTTACAGTTTATCAAGTTTAATTCCTCATGCTGCAAGCTCTGCCTTCCAAGCCTACGGTGGGTGGGTTTTCATGTTCTTACAAGGTTGTGTGACCATCAGCACCCCAGTAGGGTGTCTTCACCCAGAGAGAGACCCTGTGCAATCCCCAGTCTTTCTCTGAGCCCCTCTTGGGCATTCTGCTCTTTGGGGGTGTTTCGGGAGGATGGCTGTTCACCAGCACTCTGTATGTGAGGAAGTTCGCAGACAGCCTCCACATTGCCAAAGGAGCTGAGCTTCTGGGCACCCCTCCTGCCAGCACATGCTCAGGGCGTCCATGGGCCCTCAGCCAGGGCAGGCAGGAAGCAGTGGTCTTTAGCTGGGGCTCTGCCTGCCCCCTGCCATGGGAGGAGCTCTCGGTTTCAGACAAAGCCCCAGCACCTCTTACCTGCAGCAGCAAGAGGCTATATGCCCACACATCTGCTTGCGTCTGCTTGCATCTGCTTGCATCTGCTTGCAGGGAAGGAGTGGCTTCGCCTAGTTCCTCTGCACGATGCTGGGTGGGTCCTGTGGGATGCTGTTGCATGGTTCTCATTGCTTTGGAGAGAGTGGCAGCTTCAGCCAGAGCGGCCTCGCACACAGGCGAGGCTGAGGTTGTGGTGCTGCCCCCAAGCCTTTGCACCCATCAGCTGCCCCAACAAGGCTGCATGTCCTGCAGCTTGGTGGCTGCTGTCCCACCTCCCACTGGTGGGTGCTGATAACTGTTACCCTCAGGGCTGGAGGGTGTTCCCTGCAGCTAGGTGGCCTTCCATATACCATGGGGTCTGCATGTGACAACAGAAGACTGGCCTTCGGGGTCACCCTTGCTCTGGTGACATCGGGCCTGCCTCCTAGCATCTGACCTAGGGCAGGGCCTCTCCAGGGATCTGAACCCCCTCAGTGCTCTGCACCAGCCCTGACAGGCTCTGAGCAGGCTTGTTCTGCCAGGCTTGGACCTGAAGTCCTGGCGATATCTTCCTATTGTGGTCAGTGCTCCTGAGGGGACTCGCACCCTCAGCTGCTCCCATTCTGGCTCAATGGGGTTGAGTATGCTCACACTCCAAGGGGAAGGACTTGACACTCTCACAGGAAAGGGACGAGATAAGCTGCCTTTTATGTCAGGACATGTTTCTAATGGAACCTTTTTTTCATCTCTGATATGTTAAGTAATCAAAAGTCATCAATCTTAGGCTGGGGTTGTGGCTCAGTGGTGGAGCACTTGTTTAGCATGTGTGAGGCACTGGGTTCAATTCTTAGCACCACATATAAATAAGTGAATAAAATAAAGGTCCACTAACACCTAAAAATATATTTTTAAAAAAGTCATCAATCTTATCCTTACAGTAACAAAAATGTCTAAAAATCAAATTACATTTCTTGGACCCAAGAATGCACTGCTAGAGCTGTCAGCTGGTGTGTGTGATCTTGAAGAGTGGCTGGAGACAGAATATGGGCTGATTTGAGAGTAAGGAAACCTTGGGGTCCTGTGGACTTAAGGAAGCCCTCACAGTTCCACAGTTTTCCTTCCAGATAGCACCCCCCCCCCAGTTTCCTGCTGAAGATTCCAGAAAGACCTTGTCTCTGATAGGATTAGGTTGTGAATTAAAAATAAAGTCAATTAAGGACAAAGTTTCAAAGAAAAATATTGGGAATATTGCAGAGATGGGACTAAGGGTGCCAGTGGGGGCAGTAGACGTTGATGAACCACTTATGAGAGTCGTAGTCCTCAGACACAGACCTGCTTAAAGGTTGGATAAGATTAGAGAAAACTCCCTTGTCCCATGTCTGACCTGCACAGCAGCAGGATCGGGTATAACAACAGTCAGTTATGGCTAAAAGAGTTGTAATACACAGATTCTTTCTCCTTGAGGTGGTGTTTAAGGAAACTCAAAACAGTGAGATAAAACAAAGTACAGGATGAAAACTTAAACCTCTGGTACCTTTAGCTGCAAGCAAGCATTAAACACCAGACAAGTCCTCACCAGATAAATAAATACTCCTATCAGTGGCCTGTTTACCTCAGTTTTTATCATTCAGTGAAATATGTCTGGCTTTCAACACAAAATTACAAGACAGGCCAGAAGACATGCTAAAATGTAGTCTGAAGATAAAAATCAGACTCCATCATATCATACACGTTTGAATTGCCAATTTAAAAAGAACTAAAGTAATTATGATATGTTAAATACTCTAATGGGAAAAAGGTATACAACATGCAAAAACTTATAAACTATGTTAGGGAAAATGGAAACTTTAAGAATCAAAACAAAATTCTATAAATCAAACATGCTGAAATAGAAAGGAAGAGTGGGCTGAGGTGGCTCAGTAGCAGAGTGCTTACTTCACACATGTGGAGGCTCTGGGTTCTATCCTTAGCACCACATAAAAATATATAAAGATATTGAGTCCATCTATAACTAAAATTTTTTTAAAAAAATAGGAAGAGTGCCTTCTAATGCCATCAATTAAATTATGGCCAAGGGAAGAAACCATGATCTTGAGGATAAGTTAATTAAAAATTTCCCAAACAAAAAATACATAGGAAACAAAAGCAACCCAAGAAGTGTGGGACAATATCAAAGAATAAAGCACACATAATTAGAATACAAAAAGAAGAAAGGAGAACAGCAAAAAAAATATTTGAAGTAAAAATACCTAAAAATTTTCCAAAAACTAAGATGAGATAAAAAGAACAGAGAATATCAAGTAGGATAAGTACCAAATATAATAGGTGAATAAATAAAGTAATACCTAGCCATTTCATATCCAAATTACAGAAAACTAAAAACAAAGAAAAAATTTTGAAAGAAGAGAAAAATAATTGTCTTACTTATACAGCTATAGAGGAATAAGGATAAGAAATCCATTGAATAGCACAATGACCAGTTTTTACGTTCAGCTGACGTTCCTAACACAGTCCTTTCCTCCATTGTAGGCATAGCCCTGAGCCAACATCAATGTGAATTCCACAATTTGAGTCTTTTTTTAATCCAATCTGCCAGTCTGTGTCTTTTAATTGATGTGTTTAGGCCATTAATGTTCAGTTATTATTGAAATATGGTGTATTTTATTCATTTTAGTTTATTTTTTAACTTGATTTGTTTTGTTTTTAACTTGACTTAGTTTCTCCTTTGATTCCTTTAGTGTAGTTCCTCCCTTTGCTGATTTTCATTTCCTCTTTGTGGAATATTTTGTCAAGAACGCTCTGTAGTGTAGGCTTTCTCGCTGTAAATTCTTTTAACTTTTGTTTATCATGGAAGGTTTTTATTTCATCATCAAATCTGAAGCTTACCTTTGCTGAGTATAAGATTCTTGGTTGGCACCCATTTTCTTGCAGAGCTTGGTATATGATGTTCCAGGATCTCCTGGCTTTGAGGGTCTTGGTTGAGAAATCTGATGAAATCCGATTTGGTTTCCCCCTGTATGTAATCTGAACCTTCTCTCTTGCAGCTTTTAAAATTCTATCCTTATCGTGTATGGGAGGCATTTTCATTATAATGTTCCTTGGTGTGGATCTGTTGTTGTTTTGTACATTTGGTGTCCTGTAAGCCTCTTGTATTAGCTTTTCTAATTCATTCTTTATGTTTGGGAAATTTTCTGATATTTCATTGAAGAGGTTGTACATTTCTTTAGTTTGTATCTCTGTGCCTTTCTCTATGCCAATAATTCTTAGATTTGGTCTTTTCATGTTATCCCATAATTTCTGGATATTCTGTTCATGGTTTCTTACCACTTTCATTGTGTGGTCAACTTTATTTTCAAGATTATATATTTTGTCTTCAATGTCTGAGGTTCTGTCTTCCAAGTTATCGACTCTGTTGGTGATACTTTCTATTGAGTTTTTTATTTTATTTTATTTTTTTTTATTTTTTTTTTTTGGTACTGGGGATTGAACTCAGGGGCACTCGACCACTGAGCCACATCCCCAGCCCTATTTTGTGTTTTATGTAGAGACAGGGTCTCACTGAGTTGCTTAGCGCCTCGCCCTTGCTGAGGCTGGCTTTGAACTCGCGATTCTCCTGCCTCAGCCTCCCTAAGTGCTGGGATTACAAGCGTGAGCCACTGCGCCCGGCTCTATTGAGTTTTTTATTTGGTTTATTGTTTCCTTCATTTCAAGGATTTCTACTTGGTTTTTCTTCCAGAGTCTCTATCTCTTTTTTGAAGTGATCTTTTGCTCCCTGTATTTGCTCTCTTGTCTCTTTGTTGGAGTGATCAATGGTTGCCTGTATGTGCTCTCTTATATTATTCTGTGCTTCACAAATCATTTTAATTATGTATGTTCTGAACTCCTTCTCTGATATTTCATCTACTATCGTGTTGATGGATTCTATTATTGTAGCATCTTGGTTTGATTGGGGCATTTTCTTCCCTTGTTTTTTTATGTTGTTCATGTGTCTTCCTCTCTAGCAGTGTCAATCTGAGGTATTACCCCATAATCTTGGTATTACCCCATAAGTTTCTACCCCATAATCTTGTAGTGTCCCTGCAGGTTACCAATACCTCACCTCTGGTGTAACCAGGCCTGCAGGGACCTCAGGAATGTCTTCCCAGTCCTGGCTGTTGTCTCTAAACGGAAATAGGCTGGGACCTCTAATGGAATTTTTTTCACAAGTGTTTTAGAATATTTTTACTTTGGTACTGGGGTTGAACCCAGGGCCTTGCACATGCTAGGCAGTGCTCTCCTTCTGAGCCATATCCCCAGCCTTTGAAAAATTTTTTATTTGGAGTCAGGGTCTTGCTAAGGTGCTAAGGCTGGCCTTGAACTTGCCGTGATCCTCTGCTTCAGCATCCTGAACTGCTGGGATCACAGGTGTCACTACCACCCAGCTGAGGCAGTCACTTTTTTTTGGTTCTGGGGATTGAAATTCAGGGGCACTTAACCACTGAGCCACATTCTCATCCTTTTTTAGATTTTTTTTTTTAAGTATTTTTAGTTGTAGGTGGACGCAATACTTTTATTTTATTTACTTATTTTATGTGGTGCTGGGGATTGAACCCAGTGCCTCACATGTGCTAAGCAAGCTCTCTGCCACTGAGCCACGACCCCAGCCCCTTAGTTTTTATTTTGAGACAGGTTCTTGCTTGGTTACTGAAGCTGGGTTTGAACTCAGAATCCTCCTACCTCAGCCTCCCTAGCTGCTAGAATTATAGGTGTGGCCACTGTATAAACCCAGGGCCTCACACATGTGGGGCAGGCCCTCTACCACTAACCTGTATCCCTAGACCCATGTCACTGTTGACTAAAAGTGCTTCTGCACATTTCATTTCTTTTCCTTCATGTGACTGAGTGTCCTTGTACCATACATTACGTGATCAGCTCTCTTTCGTGTCCAGTCGTGTTGGATACCGTTGAAGTGGGTGCCTGTGACACCATCTGCAGCGACTGCCCTGGGGTGAATCTCTAGGAATGGAAGCACCAGGTAAAGGTGCAAGACTTGAGGACTCTTGCTGCACACAGCACCTCTCCCACCAGTCATGAGGCCATCCCACCCCAGGGCACCTGCTGTCCCTTAAGGCACTGGTGGCTGCTGAGCAGGTGCTCCCTGAGGAGCCTGCAGCCCAGGTGGAGAAGCGCACGCCCACAGGGAGGAGTGCGGCACCACCCGTGCCATGACGAGTGCCGCTCGGCCCAGCCGCCGAAGGCTCCCCCAAGACACCTGTAGGAGCTCATCCCTGAGCTGTACGCAGCTGTGCTGAGGCACAGACAGGCACTGGGGGTCTGGAGACCTGTGCGCACTAGAGCCTCCCACTCACAGCAGGTGCCCATGTGTTTGTGAATTTGATGAAAAGATCAGTCTTCTCCCCAGAAAAACACACAGCAGACAGAATTCCTGTATCCATGTCAAGGTCTGTAGCCCCACCAGGCATCCTACTCCCAGCCCAGGAGCACTGGCTGCTGCTGGAAAGGCTAGACCCCAAACAGCAGTCCTGACTGACCACCGTCTGCTGGTTGTAGCAACTCTCCTGAAGTGTGACCTCCCCCACATACCAGAAGCATGTCCTTCAACCACGAGAAGCGTTCAGCTCAGTGGCTCTCAGCATGTTTGGAGCTGTGTGACCACTGCCACTAACTTCAAAACACTGCCACCTCCCAAAAGGAAGCCCGTACCAAATTGGCAATCTTCTCCCCACCTGGCACCTCTGGTCTGCTTTCTGGGTTGCCTCTCCTGAGCCTTTCCTGCCAGTGGCTCTCCTGCCTGGTGTGGCTCTCACTTGCTGTCTTCTGATTCCTTCCTCAGGAGGCTGAGCAGCTGCCCCTGTGTGTAGCCAGGCTCGCCCTCGCCTGCCTGTGTACACTCCCTAGACCCTTCCTCCTTTGGCTTCTGCTGCACGTGGCCCTCAGTAGCTCTGCAGGGTTGCCAGGCTCCACCAGCTTCCTCACCAGCTGGTGGCCCGTCCATCTGTCCATCATGCAGGCCACTACCCCCGTGCTCACTCTGAGGCCCTGGCTGCCGAGCCTTCCCTTCCCGCCGTGCCTTCCTGATTAGTGCTGTCTACAAGCCTGCTCTCTCCATGGGACTGGCCCCTCTTTGCCCATCAGGGAGCCTTGGGCCTGTGAGATGCCCCTGTGGACATTGCTTATTCCCAGTCTAGTTAGTGTCGCGCATGTCACTGCCATACAGCATCTCTAAGTGGTGAGGGGAGGTCAAGCAAAGGACAGGAAAATTGCACTGATCTTAGCTGGAGGCCATGTTGCCTTTGGGAAAACCCATGTTCTAGGGGTCCCAGCAGCACTTTTTCCTGAGAGGCCTCTAGGCGAATGTGATGGTCTTTGTTATCAGCAACTGCACATGACTCTTGTCTGCCCCTAAAGAGGACTCACATCTCTGTGGGCAATTCTGCAGACTGCTGGCCACCTGGGGTACCCCTTGGTCCAGGTTGCATGAGACCTGCTCTCGGGGTGGTGGATATTCTGGAGCCTTTGGTTGTACGGATGTGAAAATTAGGCAGCCTGCAGTGTGGGTGAGCCTGGCTGCTGTGGCCTGGGGGTGGGGTGCTCTGGCTGCCGAGGAGGAGGAGTGCGCCGGCTGTGTGTTGCCCTGCCCTGATCACCCCAGCATCCAGCCCATCGCCATAGTGCTGGCCTGTGTCCTGGGGACCGCAGGCTGGAGGCAACCCTGACCCTCCACTGCCCATACTGCAAAAACAGCAGCAGCACCAGCACAGGGCCTGCGGTGTGTGCACTTCTTGGCTGTGGGAAGATTCTGCAGTTTCAGAATCATGGTCTGTGCAGATGGCGAGAGGGAGGTGACTCACCAACGCTGTCAGGAGTGGCATCCCAGTGGCCCTTATTGCCTCAGTGGAGGAAGTAAAAGGACCCAGGCACCAGGCACCGTTACTTCCCTTGAGCCTAGGATTCCCTTGAGTGTAAGACACTATTGTCTCGGGACTCTCCATGAGAGGAAGTTTGCTGCAGATGAAACTGTAGCATGCCAGTGATGGTTTGAGACCCACTGTGGTCTCAGACATTGAGATGAGGACGAGTGTACAGCTCGGAATTGACGCAGTTGGGGCCCCAGCCATTCAGTAAGCACGGGTGCTGTTCCAGCACCACTTCGTGGCAAGTTCACACACAGGAACCCTACAGGAGTTGTTCCCAACTTACGGATGAGGGGACTGCAGCACAGAGAAGCAAGGAACTTGTGTGCATCCCTTGGTTGGGACCTGAAATGCTAATGCGCTGACCCAGCATTGACCACACTCTGCTGCAGGATGGTCAGCTGGCTGTTCTTCAGTGACCCGTCCCACCTCTGTGGTGACCAGCCCTAGATGTCTAGAAATGACCTTGAAAAGTAGATAGGCCTGTGGGAGAAGCCTCAGGCACTCCCTCAGGACCATCACAGACCCAGTGGCTGACCCTGTGAACTTCTGGGTGCCATCACAGATCACCCACTGCTGGCTCATAAATCCATCCAGTAGCAGCAAAAATGAGTGGTGGGCTTGTTTTTCTGGGACCTTGTGAATGGACTCTGGTGTTTGGGCATGTGAGAGCAGCCAGACTGCGGAGGAAGCTTGTGCTGACAGGGTCCCCCTGGGTCGGGCAGCACAGGCGCCCACAGGCCAGGAGCCAACCATAGAGCTGAGCCTTGGGACCAGCCCCAGCATGGGGCTGGGTGGTCTTTCCAGGAGAAGTGCTGGTCACAGTGCTCACTAAAGTGACGGTGTGATGCATATCCGACCTCACGCACAGCTGCTGTGTAGGTGAGTTGAGATCTGGCCTAAATACACAAACACAACGGAACTGGGAAAGAGTACTGGGGATACCTTCATAGTCTGGGCTTCTTCATGACCAGAGCCATAAAACTGTCGACAGGTGTGACTGTTGGAAGTCACGAACACACACATGTACTTGTTCACGGAGCTGGGCGCAGCTCACTGGTGAAGTGTGCTGAGCACGTCCAAGGCCCCGTCACACACAGTGTGTATGTGACCACCGTGCAGGTGGACCAAGGGCAATAGGACATGAGCAGAGTGTAAAGTAGAGACTCGCGGAAGATGCCCATATGAAGAAGCTCTGGGAATAACAAGGAAGCGAACACGGGAGACTGAGGAGGGTGGAGCCCTGCACTGGGTCTGCCAGACTGGAGAATGGCAAGAGGACCCTGCCTGTGAGCAGGCGTGCTGCTGAGCTTGAACCTCTGCAACACAGCTGGGTATTGTAGGTCAAGTGGGTCTTTGTTAGTTCGTTTTGAGCCCAGGGATTCTCTGTCACCCTTTTTATTTTTCTTTTGAGACAGTCTCACTAAGTTGATGAGGCTGGCCTTGAACTTGGTATCCTCCCAGTTCAGCCTCCCCAGTTGCTGGGATGGAAGATGTGCACCTCTATGCCCAGCTTCAAGTGGGTTTTTCACACCATGTTGCTTCCTTGTGGAATGCACCACGTAGAAGGGATTGTTTGGTCAAATCTATAGGAGAAAACAGTGTTTCCCACAGCAGCCTCAGGCCCGTGTGCTGGAGAGGTCTGCGCCCAGTGAGGACAGCCTGCACTACTCCACACTCGCCTCACCACCCTCCTCTTCTTGACTTCTTGATTTCCTCCCTTCAAGTAGGGTCCTCCCTCCCTTGTGACCCTCTGATCATCCCTTACAGAGGTCATGTCAGATCAGGGCTGGCCTGGGAAGCCCGCAGATCCAGCTCTGGGTGCCCATCTGTGATGAGTGGCCTCCCAAGTGTACCAGTGAGTGCAGCCAGCTCTGGGGGCTTCAGAGGGCGCCCGGCACCCAGGGTGCCGGGTCACACCCTCCCGGTAACACCCTCCTCTGTACGGGCCTTAACCATTGGTCTGTGGAGGGCGAACCTCCTGCTGGTGGGAGACAGAACAGGAGAGGCTGTAGAGCCCCCTGTGAATGGAAGGGTGTGCGTCCTGGCCTTCCGTCCCTCATGGCTCCATTCCAGTGGGTTGTGTCTCCTCTCATACCCTTCACAGAAATGGCTGGATCATTGTTGCATTTTCTTTAATAAGAATTTCTTCATTTGTTGGTTTCAGTCACCAATTGATCTATGTCGCTTCCTTCCCCGTCTCTCTGTGCTCCGCTGGACGTGCCCAGGGGAGTTCTCAGGTGTGTATCTCTCCTGTCTGTCTCTGTGTGGCCCTCTTTCCACTGTGGAGAGCAGCTGGAGTGGGGTGCACATGCACGGGATGCTCCCCTGCTGCTGGCCGCCAATAGCCTGTGCACCCTGACCCCTGACTTGCATTTGGCTGCTCCAGGCACCCGGCCACGAAAGCCCCGTGCTTTGCTCGCCAGTCTGCTGCTGCCTGAGAGCTAATTTGGATTTGCTCCCCTGGTCACTGACAAGCCCCTGATATCTAACCCCCTTCTTCAAGCCTGAGAAAGCTCCCAAGGGCCATTTCTGGAGTCCCCAGAGCCACTAGGAATGGAGGACAATTGACCTGTCCTGTCAGGTGCACTAGCAGTCAAATGTCCTGTGAGGCCCTACCCAGGGCAGGCTGGGGGCCCTGTCCCCATAGCACAGATGGGCTGCGCTGTCCTGCTCTGCTGCAGCCTCAGCATGTTCAAGACAGCGGAGCCCAGGCCCAGCTCCCCTCCCAGTGTGGTTTCCCCTCCTGCCTGCAGCCCAGCACTTGGGTGAGATGTCCCTGCGCTCCCCACAGGCCATTCTGGTCTGAGTGAGCTCGCAGCCCAAGGCGGAACGTTCCAGAAAGGGTGGCTGATCCCATCTGTCTCCTGCCCTCCTGTCCCACTTCTGTTCCCACCCTAACCCGGCCAGAGGCAGCCCTGAAATGCCACCTACCCTGCTGTCTACACGGGCTTAATGCGCTTCTTTTCTCTTCCTCCCCTGCCCTGTCGCCCATCTCCTGTGGGACTGGGACGTTCCCGCAGTGCGTGATGATTTTTTTGGTAAGGCCCTGCTTCGGTGTCTGTCTTCCTTCTGGCTTCCTCTCTACCTGACCTCTTGTCAGGCTTCATGAGCTGTTTGCTTTATTCTGCATGGTGGGGGCAGAGGGGACCCAGGCTTCCTGGGCATCCGCAGGCCTGGCGTAAGGCGCCATCTCTCCACTACCTCAGCTGGCTGTGCCTTGGTGGCCAAACCTTGGCCTGAGGGCCCAGCCCCCAGGCACACTGAGCTGCACACATCCAGGCCAGACACTCTGGGTGTCCCCAAGCCTGCAGTGCCTCTTGCACCCCAAGGAAGGTCGGAATGGACAGCAAGCAGGCCTGGCCCCTGTGCACAGAGAGCGGCAGGAGGGAGTAGGGGCCAGGCCTCAACTTCACCACTGTCCTGAAGGATTCCCTTTGGCAGTTTGGGGATTTCTAGAACATGCCTGTGGGGAGCCTGGCCTGTGGGGTCCACATGGAGCCTGATGGGGCCGGGCCCATTCCTCTGCAGGAGATACTAGGGATCCCTGTCTTCCCATGTCTGCTCCCCTCTGCCTTCTGCTGACCCCATAGCATGGGCCAGGTCCTGCTAGGCCTGCACGCAGCCCCGGGGACCTGCAGCTGCCATGGCCTTCCCCTCCCCTTCGTGGGTTTTTCTCTGAGCCCTGTTGTCTCTGTCCCCTCTAAATGCAGTTTCAGTATCCACTCACCAGGGGGTGGCTCTGTAAGGCCTCTGCTTGGTGTTGGACCTAGATACCAAAGGGCTGGGGGCGGGTGATGCTGGGTAGGCTGGAAGCATCCGGAGGCCATTCCAGCCACTTGTGCACTCCAGCTCCCCGTGGGGCCGGCTGTGAGAACCCTGCTGAAGTTCCTGTCTGGGACCCTACCTGGGTTTGCAGGCTTGCAGGCAGTGGGAGCCTCCCCAGGGCCAGTGTGCCTCCCTTTGGAGTCCGGTCTCCCACCTGCCCTCAAGTCAAGGCCCCTGGGAGGTGTGGCAGCTTTGGGGTCTGGGCTCTCAGGACTTGGGGAAAACCTCTGCCCCTTGCATTTCAGGAATGGGCAAAGAAGTGGGGAACCTGCTGTTGGAAAACTCACAACTTCTGGAAACCAAGTAAGAGAAATTCTGTGCCACCACTGGGCAGCCCCTCAGGGGCAGGCCATAGGCAGGCCCAGGCCAGTAGCCACCCGGGAGGACCTGACCCATGAGGCTGGGTGTGCCCCAAGGGTTCGATGGCTGCTCAGATGGATTGTGGGCATCATCTTGAGTGAGAGGGACTCAGCAGAACTCTGGGGCAGTTGCTTCAGAAAGCTTTGGCCAGGTGACCACACAGTATAGCACCCAGGTCAGTTGGGTAGTTGCCCATCCGTAGCCACATTTTTTAAAAAAATTTTTGGTATCAGGTATTGAACCCAGGGGTGCTTTACCACTGAGCCACATCCACAGCCCTTTTTATTTTTTATTTTGACACAGGGTCTTGCTAAGTTGCTAGGCAGGCAGCCACGTTCTTGACTAGGATGTACCTTCTAATGCACATTCTTTCTAATTTTTACAGAAATGCTTTGAATGTGGTGAAGAATGACCTCATTGCCAAGGTTGACCAGCTGTCAGGGGAGCAGGAGGTACTGAAGGGGGAGCTGGAAGCTGCCAAGCAGGCCAAAGCCAAGCTTGAGAGCCGAATCAAGGAGCTGGAAGAAGAGCTGAAGAGGTGAGGGCGTGGGACTTGGGCTCCCGTCGTGGGACCCTCTGTGTCCTTCCCAAGCCCGCCCTCTACTCGCAACATTCCCAGAGGCCTTGCTGAGCCCAGCTCGTCACCAGGCCCCGCCACGGGGGGTGTGTACTCTGCTCACCTGTGGACCCTGCGTCTTCCCTCCAGCCCACTGCACCCTGGCCAGGTGTGGGGTCCTGTCTCCTGTGTCCCCTCTTTCGATGGCAGTTCCAGCCCCGTGTCTTCATTTGGGAGGATCAAGGTGGGGAGTGGGGCCTCTGGCTGCCCTGGCATCCCCCACCCCCCACCCCCACAGCAAGGCCTGGACATGCAGCCCGCTGGGAGCTCTCACAGGAGCCGGGTCTGCTGTGGACCTGCCTGACCAGCCCTGCCCAGGAATGTCTTGGACTGGTTCCCACTTAGCCTTTGGCCACCTCTTCCCCTGCCAGAGCTGCCATAAGTCTGGGCCTCGGGGCAGGTGTGAGGCAGGGGTATGGGACCCTCCCAAGCCCAGGGCATGTTGACGTCCCTGTGGGGCTGTCCTTAGCCTGGCCTTCCCAAGGCCCTGGGAGGACCCTCCTTGCCACTTCTTCCCAATCCTGCAGAGTGAAGTCTGAGGCTGTCACTGCCCGCCGTGAGCCCAGAGAAGAGGTGGAGGATGTAAGCAGCTATCTCTGTACAGAATTGGTATATTCCACTATTAACCTGCGGGCTCGGGCGGGCGGGCTCGGGCGGGCTCCCTGAGATTTGCTGCACCTGGCTCTGGACCTTCCTTACCCTCCCATGTGCTCTCTGAACCCAGTGCCTGCTTACCCACTACGAGCAGCCCCCTGTCCCAGTGGGTGCATTCTGCAGTCACAGGCAAGTTGCCCTGTCACCAAGCGAGGCTACCCACTTGCTGGACCAGCGTGGAGCCTGTGTGTTCTAAGGAAAGCCCTCTAGCTGGGCAGTGGTAGGCCCCAGCTGAGTCCTGTGCCTCCCCCATGACAGTCCTGGGCAATGTGACCACTGCTTTAGGAGAGCAGCTGGCCCTGGAATGACACCAGCCCCGCGTGTCACCTCTCACTGGTGCAGTCACCTGCGGGCATGGTGAGGAGGAAGTGGTGCCTTGCAGCAGGCCACAGCCCCTCTCACCCTGAGCGGAGATGAGTGGCCAGGCCGGCTTTCCCACATCCCAGGCCCGCGGTTGGGCACATACCTGCAGAGGCCAAGTGCTGCATGTGGAGGGTCCTTCAGGGGCCACCGCCCCACGGACCTCTCCTGCGGCTCTGCCGGGCCTCCCAGCACCATGCTGCCTCAGCCAGAGCCCAGCTACGGGGAGCAGAATGGTGGAGCCCCTCGGGCACCACAACCTGCAGCGTCCTGCCCAGGCACAGCGGCCATGCCTGTGATCCCAGAGGTTCAGGAGGCTGGGGCAAGAGGGTGGCCAGTCTGGCAACTTAGCAAGACCCTAAGCAACTTTGTGAGGCCCCGTCTCAAAATAGAAAATAGCTAGAGGTGGGCTGGGGTTGTGGCACAGTGGTAGCGTGCTCGCCTAGCATGCGTGAGGCACTGGGTTCGATCCTCAGCACCACGTAAAAATAAAATAAAGATATTCTGTCCACCTACAACTAAAAAATAAATATTTTTTAAAAAAAAAGAAAGAAAGAAAATAGCTAGAGGTGCAGCTCTGTGGTAGAGCACCCTGGGTTCAGTTGGCAGTGTTGCCAGAAAACCAAAGTGTCTTGCTGGCTGCACCTCCCGAGAGCTCCCCTTGCGTTTCACCCTGGGCAGTCCCACTGTGCTTCACCGGAGGCATGAGGAACTGTCCCACTTGAGGAACTGTCAGACACTTGTCAGGAAAGTCACCTGTATTGTGCTCTCCAGAATATCGTGTGATGCTCTGGAAAAAAAGGTGCCTGATGGGGCAGGTGGTTCGCCATCCCCCTTCTGCCCACATCCTCCTACTGTCACTTGCCTGAGGATCTGCAGAATGTCCACAACTTTGGTCTGCCCACCCCTGGAGGCCACGTTCCCACCTGTCTCCTGTTCTGACCATGGTGCCTCTCCCTTCTGCAGGACAAAATCCCCATGGCCCAGCGCCGCCGCTTCACCCGGGTGGAGATGGCCCGCGTGCTCATGGAGCGCAACCAGTACAAGGAGCGGCTGATGGAGCTGCAGGAGGCGGTGCGGTGGACCGAGATGATCAGGTGGGCCAGCCCTGCTCCCCACCTGTCTCCAGCTAAAGCTGTGGTGCCGAGCAAGGACTGGTGGGATGACCCCTTATGTCTGTGAGGAAGCTGGCCTCCACAGCACCTCCCTCCTCTGAGGCGGGAAGGGCTCCAGGTCCTTCCTGTAGTAGCCTGCAGCGTCCAGGTGAGGCAGGCAAGAGAGCCAGCAAGCTCCTCTGTGTGTCCTCCCCACAGAGCCTCCCGAGAGCACCCATCTGTCCAGGAGAAGAAGAAGTCCACCATCTGGCAGTTGTGAGCAGGGCGGGCGGGATGCCCAGAGGGCGGGTGGACGAGCTCCCCAGGGCCACTGCTGCTCACCCCCGTCTCCATCGGCAGCTTCAGCCGCCTCTTCAGTTCCTCCTCCAGCCCGCCTCCGGCTAAGCGCTCCTACCCGTCAGTGAACATCCACTACAAGTCACCCACCACCGCTGGCTTCAGCCAGCGCCGCAGCCATGCCATGTGCCAGATCTCAGCAGGCAGCCGGCCCCTGGAGTTCTTTCCTGATGAGTGAGTGTCCTACAGGTTCCACTGCTCCTCTGGCCTACAGAGGGGAGGGGGACAGTGTGAGCCAGGGCTTGGAGAGCAGACCTGGCCGGGGTGTCAGGTCATGACCTCCGGGGGCATATGCTGTGTGCCCTGGCCCCCAACCCAAGTGAGCTTTGCTGGTCACCTCCAGCATTCTGTTCTGGCTGCCTCTTGGCAAAGGCTGCACTCCCCATGGCCCCTCCTTCATCCCTACTCCTGTGCTAGGCTCCACAGTGGCCCTGGCTCTGCACTGTGCCTTGGCTCTTGAGCATCTTGCTGCAGTGAGGCACCATCTCAGGCTTGATCTCCCACAGAGAGCTGCTAGCCAGGCCTCCACTCCAGCCTGAGCTGCAGGTCTGCCAGCTGAGCCCTAGCAGGTGGCAGGACAGGCTTCAGGAGAGGGGCAGGTGCTGGATGTGACCTCTAAGCCCAGGGCACACCCAGTGGCTGGGAGAAGGCAAGTGCAGACCCAGGCAGGCTCCCCGCATGGTGTGCTCCCTGCAGGGCCGGCCATGGGCCGCTCCTGTTGCCCAGAGATATAACCTGCAGTTTCTCCCAACCAGCGAGTGCACGTCTTCCGCCCGGCGGGAGCAGAAGCGGGAACAGTACCGCCAGGTGCGCGAGCATGTGCGCAATGACGATGGGCGGCTGCAGGCCTGTGGGTGGAGCCTCCCCGCCAAGTACAAACAGGTGCGAGGGCAGGACCAGTGCCAGGGCACTAGCAGGGAGCCGCCTGGGTGGATGGACAGGCCTGGGCGATGGGACGGCTGTGGAGCATGGGCAGCGCCCAGCACGGCCAGAGGGCAGGGCAGGAGGCACAGGGCAGCTGGGTGGGGCTGGCATGGCACACCCCCTGTGCCTGCCTTCTGGCCTGGCCCTGGGGTATCGGCTGTCAGGAGGGTCCTGCTGCTCCCACTGCCCACCAGAGAGGGCCAGGCTTCTGCTGGTGCTCACTCTGCAGTGGGAGGGGCAGAACAGGCCCACCTGTTCCTAGAGGAGGGCCTGCACCCGCCTCTGCCCACACACCTCCTGCTGTGCCGCAGCTGAGCCCCAGTGGGGGCCAGGAGGACACCCGGATGAAGAACGTGCCTGTGCCAGTGTACTGCCGCCCTCTGGTGGAGAAGGACCCTACCATGAAGGTGTGTCCCAGTAGAAGCTGATGGGCAGGTCAGGGAGGAGGGCAGCCGCAGGAGGTCAGCAGCGGGTGGGGACATCTGGGTCCCTCGGTGCTGTCTTACAGCTGTGGTGTGCCGCTGGCGTCAACCTGAGTGGGTGGAAGCCAAATGAGGAGGACTCTGGGAATGGACCCAAACCAGTGCCAGGCCGCGACCCTCTGACCTGCGACCGGGAAGTGGAAGGCGAGCCCAAGAGCAACCACACATCTCCTGAGAGGAAGAAGGTCAGCAGGGCTGGCCAGGAGAGCGGGCGCAGTGCCTTGCTGAGGCTGGGTCCTGGAGCAGACGCTCCTGGGACCCAGGCCACAACTCTCCCTCTAAGGGGCAGTCCTGGCTGTGCTGCTTCCTGGCTCACCGTCCCTGGGCCAGGCGCAGTGCCGGAGGTGGCTGTGGTGGCATCAGACAGAGCCTACGATGCTAGGTTCCCATGTGCAGAGGGACGGCAGGAGGGGCTGGGTGTTGAAGGAGGGCACAGGGCACGGTGCTCCATAGCTGGAACCCAGGGCGGAGTTCACATCCCACCTTGACTGGGGCAGGGACTGAGCCTCCCAGAGCTCATGTCTGTGTCTTGGAAATGAACCCTGTGGATGTGGTCCTGAGCGCTCGTCTGGGCGACGGGGAAGAATCACCGTATGCTCTGGAGCTAGGCTCTAGGCTAGATCCCACTAGATCCTGGGAAGCTCCCTGGTCCTCTTTTTGCTTTGGGATGGCCCCAACCTGAGGCACCAGCCTTGATCCCCTGTGCCCTAAAACAGGCAAAGGAGGCCCCTGAGATGGACGCCACGTCCAGCCGGGTGTGGATCCTCACCAGCACCTTGACCACCAGCAAGGTGGTGATCATTGATGCCAACCAGCCAGGCACCGTCGTGGACCAGTTCACGGTCTGCAACGCCCACGTCTTGTGTATCTCCAGCATCCCTGGTGAGCCCTGGCCCCCACTCCACCAGGGCTGCCCATGAGTGGACACTGCCCTGTGAAGCTGGTGCGCAAGGGAGATGGCGCCTCCCTTCTACCAAGGGGAAGCTGGGATGTTGCGTAACTGCAGCGAGCTGGGGATGCGAGTGGGCAGTGGGCGGTAGCCAGGCCAGGCCAAGTATGACCTCGGACCACGTGCAGGAAGACGCTCGCTGGTGGCCACAGCTGCTCAGTGTTAGTGCTGACTGTCGGAAGGCCAGGATCGCACCCAGCTGACTGGAAGCGGCCGGCGAGGGTGATCCATGCACACCACTCAGTGGCAGGGCTCTTGCCCAGTGTACATGAGGTCCTGTTTCCATCTCTGGCACCACACAATAGAAAGGGACCCTGGACCCCAGCATGGGCCAAACTGAAACCCCACTCACAGGCATTAAGGAAACGTCGTGTGCTGCACGTAAACCTCTGCTTGGGTCCAGATCCCACTGCCTCCCCGAGGGTTCTGGAGCTAGAGGTGTGGGCAAGGGCCCGGCCTCCGCTCTTCAGCAGCAGCTGCTGAGTTCCTAAGCCCAGGCCCCACACAGGGAGGAGTGGGTGGAGGGCCTCGCCTGCCTCCGGTGTGGAACCTTGGGCTGTTCGCTGAGATGGCCCTCAGCTCCTCAGTTCTTCAGGGTCTGTGGCATGAATAGAAGTGTTTGCTGCAAGGACCAGAGCCTCGCTACTCGGTTCCCCTTGGCCCAGGAGCCCACCTAACAGCAGGCTTGCTGGACTCCCAGGCCTCTGGGTGGATGTCCCCAGGGGGCAGGTGCTGGGCTGGCTGAGATCAGCCACCTCCAGCTGGGAGAGAGGAAGCATAGCCCCTGCAGCTGGCCCCCAGCGTGGGCTGATGGGCTGCCACGCTTCCCCCCAGCGGCCAGCGACAGTGACTACCCACCAGGGGAGATGTTCCTGGACAGTGACGTGAACCCTGAGGACTCAGGCACCGATGGCGTGCTGGCTGGCATCACCCTGGTGGGCTGTGCCACCCGCTGCAATGTGCCACGTAGCAACTGCTCCTCCCGAGGGGACACCCCAGTGCTGGACAAGGGGCAGGGTGAGTCTTGGGTGGCTTTCTTCTCTTGGTCCCTTGTTCCTCCGTCTTTGCCCAACTGAGCACACCCCATCCACAGGGGAGGTGGCTGCCACTGCTGGTGGGAAGGTCAACCCATCCCAGTCCACAGAGGAGGCCACGGAAGCAACCGAGGTGCCAGACCCTGGGCCCAGCGAGCCAGAGCCAGCTGCAGTACGGCCTGGGCCCCTCACAGAGCACGTCTTCACTGACCCAGCCCCCGCCCAACCCTCCAGCACCCAGCTTGGCAGGTGAGTTCTCTCAGGTCACACAAGACAGGAGTGGAAGGGAGACTGGCAGGGAGGGCAGCTTCTCAGGGCAGCGTGCAGGCACAGGCTCCTGCAGCCTCCCTGAGCCACTGTTGCCCCCGTAGTGAAGATGGGCCGGAGCCAGGCGGCAGCGGTGCACAGCCCCAGCCAGAGCCCAGCGGGGACCCCTCGGCGGTGACCAGTAGTGCTGCACCTACCATGTGGCTGGGAGCCCAGAATGGCTGGTGAGTGGCCGGGGGCAGGGGTGAGTGGAGCCGCGCGGGGAGCCCTGGCCCACCTCCACCTCGCCCGCAGGCTCTACGTGCACTCAGCCGTGGCCAGCTGGAAACAGTGCCTACATTCCATCAAGCTGAAGGACTCTGTGCTGAGCCTGGTGTAAGTGACCCAGCTGATTGTCGGGAGGGACCTGGGCTCGTGTGGTCGTCCTGAGCCTGACTCGTCACCCCCCACTCCAGGCACGTCAAAGGTCGCGTGCTAGTGGCCCTGGCAGATGGGACTCTGGCCATCTTCCACCGTGGCGAAGGTAAGGCCCAAGGCCCTGCCCGAGACTGGCCCAGAGGGCTCCCTGGGTTCATGGGGCCATCATTAGCCAGGTGGTGGGTCTTCCGCCCCAGCCAGGCCTGAGCAGGTTTCACGGGCTCCCCAGATGGCCAGTGGGACCTGAGCAACTACCACCTGATGGACCTGGGCCACCCACACCACTCGATCCGCTGCATGGCCGTGGTGCACGACCGCGTCTGGTGTGGCTACAAGAACAAGGTGCACGTGATCCAGCCCAAGACCATGCAGATCGAGGCGAGTGCTGGCCAGCAGCGGGCTCCGCGGGCGGGCGCCTGAGCTGCCGGCCGCTGGCTGCCCCTGGGGCCGCGTGGTGAGACCACCCAGAGAAGTGGTTCCTGTGTTCAAGTCGTGGGCAGGTGAAGGGCAGCTGGTGTGGGTGCCTACCTGCCTGGAATCTGCCCTCTGCTGTGCACCCTTGAAACGGGTCAAGGACCCAGCTGTCCCCACTGCCCTGCGCTTGGCCTCTGCAGGTCTTGGCTGGGAGGCTGGCGGCCTGCAGACTGGGATAGCCTCAGGGCTCTGGTAGGGCACACTCCCCTTCCCTTCCTCTCCTGCCCTTGTCCCTGCTAATGTGCTGTGTGTGGCCCTACAGAAGTCATTTGATGCCCACCCACGAAGGGAGAGCCAAGTGCGGCAGCTGGCGTGGATAGGTGATGGCGTGTGGGTGTCCATCCGTCTGGACTCGACCCTCCGGCTTTACCACGCCCACACGCACCAGCACCTGCAAGACGTGGACATCGAGCCCTACGTCAGCAAGATGCTGGGTGAGGCACCGCACCAGGTGGCTGGCCTGCAGGCACAGCTAGGCTTCACTGACCCCTCCTCTCCTGTCCCCACACAGGCACCGGCAAGCTGGGCTTCTCCTTTGTGCGCATCACGGCCCTCCTCATTGCGGGCAACCGCCTCTGGGTGGGCACGGGCAACGGAGTTGTCATCTCCATCCCCCTGACCGAGAGTGAGTGACTCGCCACCCACGGGTGCCCCTACAGCAGCACCGACTGCCGTGGCTGGCTTAGGTCCCGGGTGGGTGGGCTCCACATGGCCAGCCCAGCAGGCTCAGCCCTGCCTCTCCTCCGCAGCCGTGGTCCTGCACCGAGGCCAGCTCCTGGGGCTCCGAGGTAAGCCACCGCGCCCACCTGCCCAGACACCTGAGGTGGCGGCTCTCCTGCGCTGAGCCTGCTGGGGGTAAGGTGACTCAGCCGCCCTCTGCCTCCAGCCAACAAGACGTCCCCCACATCTGGGGAGGGTGCCCGCCCAGGGGGCGTCATCCACGTGTACGGGGACGACAGCAGTGACAAGGCCGCCAGCAGCTTCATCCCCTACTGCTCCATGGCCCAGGCCCAGCTCTGCTTCCACGGGCACCGCGACGCTGTCAAATTCTTCGTCTCAGTGCCAGGTGAGGGCCTGCACGTCCTGCCTGGACAGTGCTGTGGGTGCAGCCGTCCTGAGTTCCCTCTGCCCGACAGGGAACGTGCTGGCCACGCTCAACGGCAGCGTGCTCGACAGCCCCTCCGAGGGCCCGGGGCCTGCGGGGCCCGCCGCGGAGGCCGAGGGCCAGAAGCTGCAGAACGCGCTGGTGCTGAGCGGCGGCGAGGGCTACATCGACTTCCGCATCGGTGAGCGCGGCCGGGGCGGGGCGCGGTGCTGGCCGGCAGGGCCACTCACTGCTGCCGCCTCCCCAGGAGACGGAGAGGACGACGAGCCGGAGGACGGAGCCGGAGACGCCAGCCAGGTGAAGCCCGCGCTGTCCAAGGCCGAGCGCAGCCACATCATCGTGTGGCAGGTGTCCTACGCTCCCGAGTGAGGCCACTGCCGGCTCCCCACCTGCCCGCTGCCAACGTGTACATAGGACCCCTGCCGGCCTGCCCCCACTCTCCACCTGCCCCCAGCAGCCAGGCGCCCACTGCCCCTTCCTACCCTCTCAACCTGCAGCTTTCACCCGAGGCCCAGCCCCACTGGCAGGAAGCGTGCCCCGGGGATGTGGGTGACGGGGCCACGGGCGGGAGGTGGGAGTGGGAGGAGGCGAGGCTCCGTGGGAACACCCTGTGCCCTCAGCTCCTGGTCAGCACCGCACCCAGCACCCTCAAGTCCCAGGGCACCTCAGGGCTGGGGCAAGGTAGGACCAAGGTGTTAGTGGGCAGCCCCTGCAGCTGGCCTTGGCTCCACTGTCAACTCCTCACTCCCGGCACCCCCAGAGCAGGAGCAGGGACTGCACACTGCCCTGTCTTCCCACCAAGTCCACTTGCTTTGCATGCTGCCCACGTGGGTGGAGCGCTGGCTCCCCGGGGAGCCAGGCCTGGTGCCCATCCTATGCCCAGCAGGGTGGGGCTCAGACTGCCCAGGTGCCTGGACCCCAGACAAGCTCTATTTAGGGCTTACACCCTCCCTAACTAATGTCCCCTCAGTCTCCACCCCGGCCTCCCCCGGGATCTGGCATGGAAGCTTGGGGCCAGGGTCCCTGAGGCAGCACCTTCAGAAGACAAACCAGGTACTTCTCACCCCCTGGAGCCTAAGGTCGTCCAGCCCCTCACTGACTGGTGTACCCCCAGGCTCTCCCTGGGCACAAGACTCACCTTTGAGAAGCAGGACTCTCTAGTCCTGCCCTTCCCAGAATCCCTTAGGGTGGGATTTCTCAGGCTGCTAGGGCAGGTCCAAGCCTCAGGAAGAAGTGGAGGCTCCTGGCCTCTGCTAGGGTTAGTCCTAGGATGCAGGCTCAGCCTCAGGTTGATGGGGGGTGGTATGCTCCTGGGGCCTGCCTCCTGCACAGGGCTCCAAGGAGCCCAGCTCCCAGACACGTACCAAGTGCCTAGGGTTGCCCGCTGTGGCCTGCTCCCTCAGAAAGAACTGACAGGAGGCTGCCCACTGCAGCAGAGCTCCAGGGTTGTGCATGGGGCGGGTGCTGCCCTTGCTGGCCTACTCCCCCACCCTCCTGGGCCAGCCCCCAGAGGTACTGACCAAGGCAGCCTGGCCCCTGCTGCCCACTCCCTCCCACCAGAGAAGCACAGATCTTGGGGAGCTGTCCCATGAGCCCAGCTGGCCACCACAAGCTGCAGCCACAGGGAGCTGCAGGCTTCTCCCCACTACCCTGCCACCTCTCCACTGTGATGTATGTCCCATGTCTGTCCCCACTGGAGTGTGAAATGACGGGTTAGTCACCCGGGGCGGGGGTGCTTCTCCTCAGGCTTTGGCCCTGCAAGCGAACCCAGTATCTGCTCCGTATGTAATAAATGTCCTAACACGTGCTGCTGTGTGTCCCCGGACGAGCCACGCCAACGCTCACAGGGTTTCCCTCCAGTTTATTGTGTAAAGAAACGGGGCCGAGCTGAGCGCCAGAGGTGTCGGGTGCTCCCCTCCGGCCCTCCGCCGCGCGCTCCTTAGCAGCTGTCCCTGAGTCCCAGTGGGGGCAGCTACTCATACAGCCAGTGCCCGGCGCTGTCGTCCCAACACAGGAGCTCATCCGACCGGAACCAGAGCGCGATCTCGCGGCGGGCGCTCTCCACCGAGTCGCTGCCGTGGATCACGTTCCTGCGCGGGACGGGAGCGTGGGTGGGCCGGCCTGCGGGGCGCGAGGTGCGGGGCGGGTGGGGAGGGCGGGCAGGCCTTACTTGCCGACCTCCACGCAGAAGTCCCCGCGGATGGTGCCGGGCGGGGCGTTCACCGGATCCGTGGCGCCGATGAGCACCCGCGAGGCGCGCACGACGTCCAGGCCCTGCCACACCTGGGCATGGGGCGAGCGTCAGTGCGCGCAGGACTCCGGGGCTGCACCCGCCCGCCGCCCGCGAGGACTCACCATGGCCACCACGGGCCCGGAGCTCATGTACTCGACCAGGCGGCCGTAGAAGGGGCGCCCGCGGAGCTCCGCGTAGTGCTCGCGCAGCAGCTCCTCGGAGGCCTGCGGGAGGGACGGCCGCCCGCGCTGCGCCCTGCGCCCTCGTCTCCGCCCGCACCGCCCAGCCCCTGCACGCGCCCCGCTCCGGCCGCCCGCACCTGCACCAGCTTCAGTGCCACCAGCTTGAAGCCCTTCCTTTCGAAGCGCCGCACGATCTCGCCCACCAGCCGCCGCTGCACGCCGTCGGGCTTCACGGCCAGGAAGGTGCGCTCGTGCACGCTGCCGCAGGCTGCGGGGAGCCGGACGTCAGGGCGGCCCGGCGGCCCGGCCCCCGCCCGGCCCCCCGCGCTTACCCGCGGGGAAGAGGTTGGCGAAGATGGTCAGCACCAGGCAGATCATGGCGGCTGCTGGGCCCGGCGGGGCGGGGCGCCGGGGCGGGGCCTGCGTTTAAAGGGGCGCGCAGGAAGCGGCCCAGCCGCTGCCCACCGCCCGAGCACCCCGCGCGCGGGTCCGCGGCCCAGCCACTCATCCCCACACCGCCCGCGGCCGCACGCGCAGAGACCACAACCCAGGCTGCAAAGTGCCTTTATTACCAGCCACGGCGACGGTGAGGGCCGCCCGGAGGTGAGGCCCGCACGCTGCTCCCCCTTCGCCCAGCAGCCAGTCCCCACGGCTCCCCACCGAAGTGCACAGCCGCGGACAGGTCGCGGAAGGCTGCACCCACAGACGCCCGTCACAAGGGCCCCGCCTCGGCCGCACGCACGGGGAGCCTGCCCGTTAGGCTGGGCTGCCCCTGGCCCGCCCCTTGGTCTCCTGCTTGGCAGGGTAGTCCCAAGGGTCCGCGCGAGTCCTCTCCAGGCTCAGCAGGGGCTCCTCCGCGCTGGCGTCCCCGTTTTTCCTTCGCTGAGCCAGGATCATGGCCCGGAGCAGAGGTGGGTAGGGCACGGGCCGCGGGCGGTCCTCCGTCCCGGGCGTGAAGGCGGTGAAGGCCGCCTCCTCGTGCTTGGGCACCAGCCGCCAGTCGTGGTGCATGACGTGCTCGATCTCGCGGGCCGCGGCCTCCGTCGTCCCTGAGGAAGGAGGGCGGTGACCTCGCGCCGGCTGGACCGTCCGCCACGCGCTCCCGCCAGCCGCAGCCTTACCTTTGAAGGTCAGGACGCCCCAGGCCTTCCCGTGGTCCAAGTTCTGCGAAGCAAGAGAGAGAGGCGGGTCAGCTCGGGGCGGGCGCCCAGGCGCTCAGGTCTGGGGGTCGGCGCGAGGCCGGCGCGTTCCAGGAGCAGGCGGGCCCGCGCACCTGCGCGGTGTAGTCCGGCCGCACGCGCGTGAGGCGCCAGTAGCAAGGCTCGTCGTGCTGCCACAGCCAGGACTTGCGCGTGACCAGGCGGCCCAGGCCGAAGAGCGGGAGGCGCGCGAGCAGCTGCAGGAGGCGGCTCTCGCGTCGCACGTCGGCCCAGGCGCGCACCGGCAGCCGGCGGCCCGAGTGCGGCCGCGTCAGGGTCTCGTAGTCCAGGGCGTAGAGCTGCGAGTCGCGCGGCCGCTCCCGCTGTTCGCGCAGGGCGCGCACGCGGCGAGCCAGCTCGGCGATCAGCCGCGGCCGCACCTTCTTCCGCGCCATAGTTGTGCCCACGATCCGTTGCCTCGCCGGAAGCCCGCGCGGCCTGAGCCGGCCCGCGCCGGAAGCGGCCGGTGTCCCACCCCAAGGCGTCCGGGCGCGAGCGGAAGTGGAGGGGAGGCCGGGCCGTAGCGGAGGTGGGGCCTGCCAGGGCTGCGCGCTCCTGCCAAGGCCAGCGGCGGCCCCCGACCTGGGGGCTCTCGGACTCCGAGGCGGAGCTTGGCGGCTCTGCCGGGGCCGGCGCGGGGGCGAAGCACAGGGCGGCGGCGTGGACCCAGCTCCGGGGTCGCGGGCGGGCGGCTGGGAGACGAGCGGCCGGCCTCTGCGGGTCCAGCCGTGCTGGAGGACACTGGTGCCGACGTCCTGATAGAGGCTCTGGGCGCCCTGGGCTGTGAATGCCGCACCGAGCCTCAGCGCCTGGCCCGCAGCCTGCGGGGGAGCGGAGTGAGGCAAGACCCCGGCAGCGTGAGTGGCCGGTTCTGCCCGCGCAGCCCGAGTCCTAGGCCCAGGTTCCATCTGAGAGGTAGCACCTCGCAGACGGGTGACCAAGCCTGGGTTGCCACTCTGCCAGTATGGAACCAGAACCAGCAGCTGTCCCATAACGTTCTGCCCCCGATGAGGCTGGGGTCAGCCCCTAGTCCTGGGCTGGCCTTGGCCTCTGGGAGCCTGGGCTCGGGCTTCTGGAGAACAGCCCTAGCAGGGCTGGGCGTGGCTGCAGCTGGGGAACTACTGGGGTTCTCAGTGTTGGCTCGTTAGCCCGGCAGAGACCCAGAGACGGGCCAAGTGTGGGCAGCAGTGCCTCCAATATCCCCACAGGTGTCTCTTGAGATGGAGGCTACAGATGAGCAGGAACTACCCCTGCTGGAGCCTGAGGAATTTCTGCAGGGTACTGCCCAGCTGACCCTGGTGGTCTCCTTCCTTTATTCTGTGGGACCAGGTTTCCCAGCCAGGGGTGCTGTTCTGCCAGCCAAGATTTAGGAGAGGGGCACAGATGGGACAGTAGAGGGATTGGGAGAGCTTAGAGTCAGGACCACGTTGTACTGATGAGAGGACCCGGGCTCAGGTGGAAGCGTCCAGGCAGGGCCAAGGCCTGGCTGTGGAATTGGCCGGCAGCACCTGACAGCCCAGCCCTAGCCTGGCTGCTCAGGTAGCGTCTGCTGGAGGAGAAACAGTGCTCAGCTGTTTGACCAGAGAATGATTAAGTTAGATCTGCTGGGTCCCAGTGTCCACAATTGTAGGGATCCTGCCGTGTGCCATGTAAGTGCCAGGCTGGGGTGCAGAGGTGGACCACGGGGTGCTCAGCCTCCCTGACCCCAGGAGGCAGTGCAGCTGCTTTTCTAGAGACAGTTGGCTGGCCAGAGGGAGTGCCTCTGGCTCTCCTGCTCTTCTTTGCCACTGGCTGTGGGCTGGTTTGCAGGCCCCGCTGCCACAGCCCTCCTGCCAACAGCTGTGCCAGGTGTCCCTACCTTCAGACAGAAGGCACATCTGCCAGGTGCCGTGGATCTCTCCTGAGAGCCCTGCCTGCCCTCTCCTGTCATGGAGCTGGATGCCCACCTATGGTACCATTCACCCCAAGGCCCTTAGCGGGGCTGGCAAGGGCAGGCTGAGGAAGGTAGGGGTGCCTCTGAGGGCTGCTGTCACAGCTGATTCCACTGCCCTGGGGACCCTGGCAGGGGCAGAACTCAGTATGGGCGTAGAGAACTGGAGAGTGGTTGCCTCTGCTCAGGTCTTGCCAGCCCAGTGTCCCGAGGATGCAGCAGCTGCAGAATCCAGAGGTGGTCCAGGCCAAGGTGCCATGGGCTGGCCGGAGGTGGAGGAGGTGAGGGCTGTTTAGGGCTGGGAGGGTTTGCCTTGGCTGCAGTGAGCTGGGCCAGCCATGGCTCCCAGCATGGTCAGGGTGAGCCCACGCCATCTCCACCCTTCCCAGACTCTGGTGCTCCTCCAGCTCCATGCAGACCTGGACATGCTGCCGGGGGGCTCCTGCCTACACCAGGGCCCTCGCCCAGCTCCCCTGTGTGCACCCAGGGCTGGGAAGGGGACAGGACCACCAGGAGCAGGGTGCCCACAGGGCAGGGCAAGGCTGGAAGGCCTTGCTGAACTGGCCTGTGCCCCTCCTTGTCTCTGGCGGTGCTGGGACTCCAGGCCTTTTCCTTCTGCGTTGTAGGGTGCTGGGCTGTAGGCCAGCGGGTGGCCAGAGGTGGCTCTGGGCTGCAGGGGGTTTGGTGGAGACAGATCAGGCAGTTTAACCAGGTCAGCCCCCAGGCACTGCCTACCCCTCTCCACGCCTTCTGCAGCAGGTAAGCCTCAGGTATGAGACCCAGGCCTCAAGGCCCTCCCTGCTCATACCTTTGCTTGCCCTAGGCGCTCATGGCCTGCAGCACAGAGCAGGAGTAGCTGGGCCTCCAAGCTGACCTCCCTGTGGAGGCCAGCCAAGGCAGACAGCCCTCCAAGGTGGGGCCTGGCTTTTCCCGCCGCATCTGCCTCCTATGACCACCACCAACCCTGACCTGCTACTGGACCTGGGCTCCTGATGACACTTGCAGGCCTCATCTCCTTTCCACCAGCCCACAAGAAGACTGACCAGACCTCCTGAGGAGGCGGGAGACACCCACCCTTACTCAGCATGGGGTGGACTCCCTCCTTGGCTGGTCAGACTTGAGCTTGGGGAGGTAGGAGGTGGATGCTCTGGGATCAGCAGAAGAGCAAGGAGGCGGGCAGAGGCCTGAGGAAGATGGGAGTCCGTGTTCTCTCCGCCCTGAGTGCTCTGGCTACAGGACAGTCTGGCAGCAAGACTGTGTGCCCAGCTGTGCAGTCAGCAGGACTGCAGGGCGAACCCCAGTGAGCTGTGTGAGACATAAATCCCACGTTGGCCACAGGTGTTGGGGTCTGTGACAGGAGCAGCAGCCGACGCCACGCAGAGTGAGCTGGGGTGGGAAGTGCCAGCCCCCAGGCCCCGGGGCACCAGGCACCAGGCGCCACCACAGGCTGGCCCAGCAGTGCTTGACCACCATTCCTGGGACAGTGCAGCACTGGTGTGGCTGCTCCCCGACCCAGTGGGACAGAGTGGACTCATGGGGCCAGTGGTTCTGGATCCCCTACAGAAAGTACTGTCCTGGCCTTGGGAGAGACAGGATGACCCCAGTCAGCCTTGGCTCAGCTCTTCCTCTGCTGCCCTTCAGGGTGGCTGGAAGGGAGGGAGAGAGTGGCCTTCCTAGACCAAGGAAGCAGTTTGGTTGGTTGGTTTGGTCCCAGGGATTGAACTCAGGGGTACTCGACCACGGAGCCACACCCCCAGCCCTATTTTGTGTTTTATGTAGAGACAGGGTCTCACTGAGGTGCTTAGCGCCTCGCCATTGCTGAGGCTGGCTTTGAACTCGCGATTCTCCTGTCTCAGCCTCCCTAGCCACGGGGGATTACAGGTGTGGCCACTGCTCCTGGTTCCCAGCCCTTTTTATCTTTTATTTAGAGACAGGCTCTTGCTCATTGCTTAGGGCCTTGCTGTGTTGCTGAAGCTGGCTTTGAACTCATGGTCTTCCTGCCTCAGCCTCCCAAAGCCGCTGGGATTACAGGCATGCGCCACCGCACCCATCAAGGAAGCAGTTTTTGTTGGCAAACAAATCAGGTCCACCGGCAGCGCTTCCTTCGGCAGGGCCTGGCCTCCGAGCTGTGGGGACTGGGCGAGGACACCAGGGGCTTGCGATGGCTGCAGTTCATGCTCAGGACCCAGCCCAACTTGTCACGCAGCACCTGCTTGAGGCCAGGTGGCAGGGGCAAGCCCTCGAGGGTATCCCCCGAGTCAGGGCACAGCTGGCGCAGGCGGCAGCAGCACAGGTACTGCAGGGAGGTGGCGCTGGCACAGGCGCGGATCACCTTCATGCTGCTTCTGGCTGCCGTGGAGCACACCATCGGGTAGAACCTCCTGTTCCTCAGCCTGGTGGCTGCCACTCCTGGAGGGAGACACAGCTGAGCCTGGGCCAGCAGAGGGCCTGGAAGGTCCTGCGCCAGGCCCAGCCACACAGCCACCAAGGGAGCAGGGCCTTCAGCCCTGGCCTCTCCCTGTCCCCTCTGGTGAGTTGGGGCCTCATGTCCCAGGCAGCCTGGCCCTGCCAAGACAGCCGTGGTAGCTGCGCCCTGTCTGCTCAGGGTCAGGCCAAGGGACCCTCACCTATGCACTTCCTGTTCTTAAAGAAAGTCAGCGTCCCATGCCAGGCATCCAGGTGCACGCCGATGATGGAGCCCTGGCCAAACCTTGATGAGAAGCTGGTCTTGTCGCCCTTATGGTGGAGCAGCCCTGGGGGCACCAGGTGGGGTGAGCTCAGGAGCCCTGTGCTGCCCTCCCCACCTGTCCCTCCCCACCCCTGGGCCCCACGAACCCGTGTAGGAGAGGCCCCAGCTGTCCTCGTCCCTGCCAAGCAGGCTGCAGAAGGTGTGGTGGTACTTGTCCAAGTCCACATCCGATGTCCCAATGCCCACCATCTGTCAAAGTGGGGCTGGGAAGAGCATGCTGGGGCAGGAGCCTGTGGGGCTGCCCGGGGCCAGTGGCCACTTACCATATCAGTGCCGTAGACGGGTGAGGTCATCTTGATCTCCCAGAAGTGCTGACCGTCCCCAAGCTCCTTGGTGCCCCGGATGGCTGCGGTGCCACAGCTGTACTCCATGTGGAAGCTGACCTGGCGGTTGTCACAACTCAGCAGGGCAGCTGAGGACTTGTTCAGGTCGTCCCAGACCCAGTCGAAGTCTGCAAGGCAGCGGCCAGCAGGCTCACGCCTGCACCCCCAGGAGGGCCTGCCCCGCCGGCCCCCGCGGCCACTCACACTCGTCCTCCTCCCCGCAGCGGCAGTCCTTGCCACGGTGCACTGTGTGTGGGCTGCTGCAGAGGGTGGCCCCACTCTGGCTCTCACAGTCGCAGAAGGACTCCCCCGTCACGGGCACAGCACTGGGGATGGACGGTGGCAGGGACGAGGATTCAGGGTCAGAATCAGAGTCGCTGTGCTGGAGAGAAAGGTGGCCTGTTCCAGCCTGCCTGCTGCCGCAGCCCTGCCAGCCCACAGCAGGCCCAGTCGCCCTGACCCACTGCAAAGGGGGCTTCTGCCAGCACAGGTGCCAACACCTAACGTGGGAACTGGCACAGCCGTACCCCGCTTCTGCAGACACCTGAAGACCCAGCCACCAGCACCATCCTCCAGCCTTCTCCAGGCAGCTTCTGGGTCTCCACCAGGGTCTCCCCAGCAACAGCTGGGCTCCTCAGCATGGGGCCCAGCCCTGTACTGCGCTGCGGCCCTCTAGTCACCAGTGGTGGGGGAAGCCCTCGAGAGGTCAGTGGGCTCATGCTGCTGCTCCAAGCTCATGCTGTGGAAGACTCCATCAGGACCCTGTCACCACCTCCAAGGCCACAATCCTGAGGCTCTTTGGGTCCTAGGGGCCTTATGATGATGGCCTGCTGGTCAGTAATCAAGGCTGGGAGTCAGTTCACTCACAGCCCTCCTGGGTGATCAGCCAGGGAGCATCTCTGTGAACCAAGCTGCTCCCCATTGATGCCACACAAGCCCTCCAAACACCTGCCCAGAGGCCAGGAAGGTGTAGACAGCCTCTGCCAGTGTGCATGGCCACTCCTGCAGGCTCTGGCCTCCACCTGCTCCCTGAGCTCTGCTCTGGCCTTCCTGCCACATACTTGTAGAGCAGCCTGGGAACCCTCTACCCTAAGCTACCTTGGCCACACCCTGGGGACCTGCTGCCCCACCAGCCCCTGCCATGTGTCCTCACACTGGCACCCACATGCTGTGTGCTCCTGGTTTCTCAGGCATGTCCCCAGGGACCTTTCCAGATCACCTCACCACTTCTCCCAAGTTCCCTGTCCCCTGCCTGCTCCTGCTAGACCAGGAGCTCCTCAGGGAGGGGCCTGCTCCCCAGGTCCTATACTTGTTACCCCAGGCCTAGGACAGTGGCCACACAGTAGCCTCAGCTAGTGGCACATCACCTTCACCTGCATCCGATACACCCATGGGGAGACTGGCTGATACCCTCTGCTCATACCCTGGGTGCTCCCTGGCATGAGGCCTGCGTCCCAGGAGGAACCACAAGGAAGCAAGCCAGGAAACTCAACTGGCCAGGTCAACAGGCGTACAAGGAGTCACGCCGGAACAGCTGTGCTACCTAGGGAAGTATCCTGCCCCAGACAGAAGGCCACAAGTCTGCAGCCCTGTGACCTAGAAGGGGAACTCCCCATGGCCAGGGCAGGCCCCAAGGAGGCAGGGTACAGGGCACACTACTGCTCTGGAGGAAGCAGACCTGACCTGCCAGCCTTGAGAACACCACAGAAGAAGGAAGGTATGCCGTTCAGCTTGCTGAAGTGCCAGAAGGGCACCCACCACCTGCCTACACGCATATGCCACAGGCCCATTAGGTGACAGAGGACAAGCAGCATGCATGTGTCACACTGCCCAGCCCCACAGCAGTGCACCTGTGAGGCAGGGACAGGAGGCAGATGACTCCAGGCCACATGGTCACAGGGAGCTGGAGGCATGGTAGGAATGCAAGCAGACCTCAAGCCCAGAGGCCCTGAGAAGGGCTCAGGACCTGCTGACCAGGTCAGTAAACCCCATGGCTTCCAGTTTTCTCCAAGGCTTGTTGGTCCCAAAGGGCTCCAGGAGGAGCCCACCCCTGCCCAGGTCACATGGTTGAGCCAGAACTAAAATTGCAGGGCAGCTATGGCAGCAGAGCATAGACACAAACTGCCAATCTGATTTCAGGAAGTCACCTGCAAAGCCATTCCCCAGGGTCTCCGCCCTGCACCCCATCAGGTGCAATGGTCACACAGCCTGGCCCACAGGCCTTGGCCATGGCAGAAATGAACACAAGCTGTTGTCAACAGTAGCAAGGAGCCTCTTCTATCTGCCCTGACTTTCCCAGGCCTCCCTGAGCTTAGGGGAGGGGTGTGAAGTTTGAGAATCACAGTTCCTTTTTTTATATATATGTACTTTTGTTTTTTATTTTTATGTGGTGCTAAAGATGGAACCCAGTGCCTTACACATGCCAGGCAAGCACTCTGCCACTGAGCCCCAGCCCTCACAGTTGCTTTATGCATGTATATGTGAACGCTGAACACATTTGTGCTGCGAGAGAAACACCTGAAGGGATGCACACCAGGTTCACAGCAGCTACCTCTGGAGTTCGGCCAGGCAGACAGCAGAGAACTGCTGCACAACTGACCAGCAGCCAGCCCTGCCACACACTGCACTTGTCCAAAGAGAGGACAGGGAAGAATCTGTTCTAAGGTCCTGTCACCCCCAGGCTGGGTGTCCTTTACCTGGCCAAAGAGCCTTCCTGAGAGTGGCCCCTCCCACACACAGCCAGTGCTCTGGCCCAGGAACATCTTTTTCTTTGACTCCCCATCCTTGAAATAGCCATGCCTACCTTGCCACAGGTACCTACCTGCCCATCAGAGTCGTTATCCCTGTTAGTGGTGCCTGCCTGGGCTATAGCCCTGGCATCGGCATCCCGGCAGGCAGCACTCAAGACAAAATGCCATGCCTTGCTACTCCGCGGACGTCTGGCCATGCTGGACAGGACCTGAAAGAAAAACAGTTCTAAGCCAGGGAGCCAAGCACACCAGAATAAGTCCCACGAGCCCCAACCCGGTACTCTGCCACTGGAACTTCACCACTGCGGGTCAAGCTGGGCCACAGACCCACCCAAAGGAGGGGCTCCAGGGCGTCAAATTCCAAGTGGAACTCTCCACAAGCCTGTCTGTACCTGGCTCCAGAGTCTGAGCACCTTTATCAAACCAAGGCAGATGGTGTGAAATGCCACCCAGATACCCATGATTCTGGTGGTGCCTCAGTCCATCTCTTGAGTTCCGCGCACGCACAGAGGCCCCAGGCGTCCCCGGACTGACTTGCTCCTCCTCCACACGGTCCAGTTTGGCAAATGGAATCCCCAACCTCGGGTTCCTCATGCCAGAAACAAGGCAGTCATCCACGCTGACACTCCCCCTTCCTACCACACCTGAGGAGTCCACACACGCTGGGGAGCAGTCTCCCGGACCACACAGCTCCTCTACTCGGCTCCTCCTGCTCCGCACACTACGGCCACGATCTACTTCGATACCATTTTGTCTGCTCGGGGTTGCCATTGTTCTCGGGGTGAAATGCAAGCTTCTGCGAGGGCCAGTTCTACTCGACGGCCTCGCTCCAGTGGCCGGCTCCGTCCTGCCTTTTGCCAGAACCTCCTATGACTAGCCCCTTTCAACCCTGGACTGCCGCACCTCGCCCGGCCCCTCGGGAGCGTACGGCACGGCCGCGCGGTGCACGCCGAATGAATGGCCCTGGTGCCCGGGACCGCGCGGAGGGCGCAGTCACGCCCGGGGCCCGCGGCCCGCAGCCTCCGCGCTGCAGCAGGAGGGCCCATCCGCGGCCCCAGCCCGGCCTCCCGCGCGCCGCCCCGGGGGACAAAGGGCGGCGGGCCCGACCGCCCGCAAGGTCAGCACGCTGCCGCCGGGGGCTGGGCGCCGCTCACCTGCCGCTGCCGCCGTGCTCCGCAGGCTGTGACCCACTTTCTGCTCAGGCCGGGACGTAAACAATCCCCGCCCCTGCGCTGCATTGGCCCGGCAGCTAGGCGGCCGCTCCAGTCCCGGGCTTCGCGCGGGGGCGGGTCTCTCGGGACACGGCCGTTGCCGAGAGGTTGCAGGGCCCCTCAATCCTGATCCGATCTTCCCATTGGTCGCAGCTGGAGCTGTCAGACCGAGACCCTCACTCCCATTGGACGTGGACACGGAAGTGCGTCCAGCGCCGTTACGTCCTCTGAGCGGAACCTGAGGGCAGGGCTCCGACTGTTCGGCCGACTTGGTTGGCTGAGGGAAGCGAGGCCGATCCTATCAAAAAGAGCCAGAGAGAGAACTCGCGCCTCCCATTGGCTCAAAGGCCCCTCACTCCGGCTGTCGGCGAACGGACAGCGGGAGGAAGCGGAAGGAACCCGTGGGCTCAGCTGATGGTGCCATGGAGGCTGCCGGGGAACTCGCGGGCGGGGACCCCAGTGCCGGCCGGGGTGAGCGTGCGGGGAGAGCTTGTGCCACCGAGAGTGCACGTCCTCCCCGCCTGCCCCCCGCGCAGGCCAGGGCCGTGGCCGCCCTGTCCACGCGGTTTCTTGCGGCGCCCCGCAGCTGCGCGGGGAGGCGGGGGCCGCCGGGCTGCGACTGCGCGTGGTCCTCGGAGCCTCGGAGGCCCGGGCTCCCTCTCCTCACCCGGAGAGGGGCTGGGCAGGGTGTGGAGTCCGCCCTGGGCGCGCAGCACCACGCGGCTGTGACCGGCTGTGACCCGTGTCCGCTGCAGCACAGGGAGCTGGCGCTTTGCGGGAGTGGGGTCTGTGCGTGTTGGGGAAGAGCAGTGGTCCCGGCCAGAACTCGGGAGGAGGGAGCAGTGTGGGGACTCTTGTGAAGGAGCACTTGGGCTCATGGTTCCCGGGAGTCCCGACCTGCTGGCTTCCGTTCCCACCAGAGCCTGGGAACCTGTCTGGCGTGCGGCACATCATCCTTGTCCTCTCAGGGAAGGGGGGCGTTGGGAAAAGCACCATCTCCACAGAGCTGGCCCTGGCACTGCGCCACGAGGGCAAGAAGGTGAGGCTGCTGCCTGAGGTGGGCACACCCCGGGCAGGCCTGGCCGCTATGTCCGTGGCCCAGCGGTGCCCTCACCGTCGGCCTCCTCGCAGGTTGGGATCCTTGACGTGGACCTGTGTGGCCCCAGCATTCCACGCATGCTACAGGCACAGGGCAAGGCCGTGCACCAGTGTGACAGTGGCTGGGTGCCTGTCTTTGTGGATCAGGACCAGAGCATCTCCCTCATGTCTGTGGGCTTCCTGCTGGAGAAGCCAGACGAGGCTGTGGTGTGGAGAGGTCCCAAGAAGAGTGGTAATGACCCAGCAGGACCAGTGGCTGGCATCCTTCTGTTCTCTCCCCACTGACCCCTTTGTCCTGAGGGTTGAAAAGCAACGAGGCTGCCCTCCCCACTCCTGCTTAGCCACTGCCTTTGAATAAAACCAAAATCCAGTGCTGGCCTCTCCATTTTGGAGACTGGGTTTCTCCCACAGAAGCACTCCTGCTGCTCACAGCCAAGCAGGTGGCACGCTCCAGGGGGCATGCCAGAGACCCAAGGTCGAGGGCATGGCTGCAGTGGGTGTCATCCTAAGACCACCAGCTGTGGCATCTCCCTCCCAGTTGGGAGGTGGAGGGTGGCACTGAGGCTGGCCCTGCTTCCTCTTGACTGACTGCATGGGAGGCTTCTGGGAACCAGCAGCAAGCGCAGAGCAGGCAGGCTCTGTGCTGCCAGCCACCTGGTTAGGCCTGAGAGCCTGGGTGCAGACACCCTCAGCTCCCCTTGAGCTCAGGCCTTAGAGGGGTCAGCTACCAGCCCTGCAGGGTTGGGGTTTGGGACAGGGTTGGGTGTAGAGGGTAGTACAGGAGCTAGGGAGAAAGGGGTGCTTGTGGGGGCAGGGGCAGCCTCCACTTCCCTGTTCCCTGGGAGCCCCCCTGTGATGGGAGCTCTGGCTCAGGCTGCAGTGGCCCCAGGGTATCTGGAAGCCTGCCTGATGGGTAGAGTGAAGTCCACTGGCTGAGCACCCCTTCCTCGGGTCCCTGGTCTTATGGCACAGGCTTGCTCACCCCGACCCCGGGTCTCTGCAGCGCTGATAAAGCAGTTTGTGTCTGACGTGGCCTGGGGAGAGCTGGACTACCTAGTTGTGGACACACCGCCTGGTACCTCTGATGAGCACATGGCCACCGTGGAAGCCCTGCGCCCCTACAGGCCCCTGGGGGCCCTCATGGTCACCACGCCACAGGTACCGCCACAGCCCTACCTCACACCCTCCCTGCTGGGCTGCCCTTCTCTGCTCACAGCTCCTGTGTGAGACTGACATAGTGGCAGACTGGCCCGTCTCTCCTGATCTCCAGGCGGTGTCTGTGGGGGATGTGAGGCGGGAGCTGACTTTCTGTAGGAAGACGGGGCTGCAGGTGATGGGGGTTGTGGAGAACATGAGCGGCTTCGCCTGCCCACACTGTGCCGTGAGTCCCAGGAGATTGTTAGGGCTCTTACTGGGGGCGGGCGCCAGGGCGTGTGCAGGTCACATGGGGCTTTGAGGAAGTGGAGGGTGCTGTCACCACTCGGGCCTGCTCCCAGCCCTGCTCTTGGTCTCCCCTGGCCTTCCGTGTGGTGAGCAAGTGACCATCGGGCCCCATGTGGCCCTGTCTCCTAGGAGTGCACCAACATTTTCTCCAGGGGTGGCGGGGAGGAGCTGGCTCGGCTTGCTGGAGTTCCCTTCTTAGGTGAGTACCCAGAGCAGGCACCTAGGACCCCACCCACCCTTCTGTGGGTGCGTCTGACTGTGCTTGATTGCCAGGGCAGTGGGGGGGGACAGCGGGCACCAAGACCTCTTCTTCTAGAGTAAGGTGCTGGCGTTCTTGATCATTTCCAGCAAGACAGGACAGCTGCCCTGCACCCAGCTTCTGCTGGGGACACTGACGTCCCCACTGCTTGTCCCATGTTCTTGGACACTCATGAGGGGCAGGACAGTCTGCTGGAAGGGCAGTGTGGTCCACGTGCGGGCATGTGCCTCACAGCACCTCTCCATCCCTGCAGGCTGTGTGCCCCTGGACCCCGCGCTCAGCAGGAGCCTGGAGGAGGGCCGCAACTTCATCCAGGAGTTCCCCAAGAGCCCCACGTGCTCCGCACTCACCGCCATAGCCCGGGAAATTCTGAAGGCCACGCCTGCTCTGCCCTCCTGACAGGCAGCCCATGGCCTCCTGGTGCTGCCAAAGGCTCTGCTCAGCCCCTGGGAATGTTCACAGTGGAGGCCTGTGCTGTGTGGACATCTGCCTGGCCCTGCCCTCGGAGATGTCTCTGTGGCATCCCGAGTGGGGCTTGAGCTGCAGTTCCACCTGATGGCCTGTGGCTGATGACGGCACAGGTCCTGGCATCTTGAGACAGTGGTCCCAGCTCTGGTCACACTCCCCCCGGAGGGACAGGCTGCTGCACACAGCCAAAGTCCACCTTGTCCACAGGCTTGCCCAGGACTTTACCATCCTCGGGCGACTGCCAACAGGGAGCCTCTGTAAGGTGGTGCACTGGTCTCAGGCATGTCCAGTGACTTTAGAGAAACCTGCCATTAAATGGCCTGGTCAGCAAACGTCTTGAATCATTCTGTCCTTGGTGGTGAGAGCGTTTGCTCCCTGAAGCCTAGGCTGGACCAGCACAGTTCCCTTGTCACAGGGCCCTGGAGGTTTGGGTGAGGATATCTGCATGTTGTTTGGGGGGAGTTTGTCAAGATTTTGTGCTATCAGAAACCTAAGGGGACATGTAGCCCTGATAGAAGGGCACACTCCGGGCCCAGGCAGAGCCTGAGGCCAGAGAGCTTGAGCTCAGTTGTGAGCTGAAGGGCCCTTTCCCCACTGTTCCTGGAGAGGCCAGGAGGAACCCTGTTTGGGAAGCAGAATGGTGGGATAGGCACGTTCCTTCCAAGGGAAGAGCTGAAAGCTTCCAGGGTGGGGGTCGGGGCCTGGAACACCAGGTGTGTCCCCACCTTCTCACTGGCTTGCTGTCAGCATGGGCTGTAGGGCCCTTGACCACCACCACAGCTGTGCCTAGTTGCCAGGGGCCAGGACACCCGAGGATGCACTGCCTGGTCACAGCACAGTGCCCCAAAGGGAGGGGCATTTTGCTGAGGTTTCAAGAGGACCCAAGCAAGTGCCCATGGTTTCTCAGGCGGGGAAGGTGTCCTGGGGGCCAAAGAGCAGCTGTGAGGACCCAGAGGATGTGAGGACGCGGCAGAATCTGGGCCAGGGCAAGGGAGTGACGCAGGGTGTACAGGACAGAGGTGGTGGCCCCTGGAATGGGCAGAGCTGGGATGGGACCGAGAGGGGAGACCACAGCCGCCTCCCATTCCCCGAGGTCAGCTCTGAGGCCACACACTGTCTGCTAGCTCACTTTAATTGGTGGCAGCTGGTACACTGCTGTGCCTCGCCCTCCTGGTCAGGCCTTGGGTGCACACATGCCTGTGCCCACCCAAGCAGCCTGAGCTGCCAGCCCCCAGAGAATGAGCAGCCCAGAAGCTGAGGGCAGGGCAAGCTGGGCAGGGGCGCTACTCCAGGAGCCCTGGGTCAGCAGTGCGCAAAGTGGTCCTCCCCGACATCCCGCAGGTCGATGCCCGAGACGTTGGCCGGGCTGGCACAGGTGATGTTGTTGTAAGTGTGCCCGGGCTGGCAGTCGTCACCCTCACAGACGGCCTGGACGGAGCGGGGCACAACGCTGGGGTTCCGCAAGGCAAAGTCCCGCAGTGCCCTGAGGGGACAGCGACAGTCCCATGGGTTCCCCTCAAGCCACAGGCGCTCCAGGCCAGGGGGCTGAGGCAGGAAGGTCTGCAGGGAGTTGTTCCTGAGGCTGAGGTAGCGCAGCTGGCCCAGTGGGGAGAAGAGGCCCTCGGGCAGCACCTCCAGGCGGTTGTGAGAGAGGTCCAGCCAGAAGGCCTGCTGCAGGGGCCGCAGGAGGTCTGCGGGCAGGGCTGATAGCCGGTTGTGGGAGAGCAGCAGGTACTCCAGTTGGCTGAGGCCCTGGAAGAGCCCGAGGGGCAGGTGCGTGAGCTGGTTGGAGGTGAGATCTAGCTCCTGGAGCGAGTGCAGGCCCCCCAGGCTCTGCTCCTCGATGCTGGAGATGCCACTGTCCTTGAGGAAGAGCCTGCGCAGCCCTGAGAGGCCTGCAAAGGTCTGGGGGCCCAGGCGGCCAAGGCAGCTGCCCTCCAAGTGGAGGCTGTGCAGTGTGCCCAGGCCCCGGAACACCTGCTCTGGGAGGCGCCGCAGGCAGTTGCCAGAGAGGTTCATGACCGCCACGTTGAGGAGGCCGAGGAAGGCGCCCGCCTTCACCTCCTGGATCTGGTTGTCGTTGAGTGTGAGAACCTCCAGCTGCCCCAGGCCCTCAAACGTCTTCTCCGCCAGCTGCCGGATGCGGTTGTGCCCGAGCTGCAGCTCTTCCAAGAAGTGCAGGTCCTTGAAGGAGCGGGGCCGCAGGCTGCCAAGGGCGTTGTGCGCCAGGCGCAGGACGTGCAGGCCCAGCAGGCCGGGGAAGGTGTCCTCCAGCAGGCTGGCCACACGGTTGTGCGACAGGTCCAGCCAGCGCAGCGCCTTCATGCCCCGGAAGGCACCCGGGGCCACAGCCGTGATGAGGTTGCGGTCCAGGTAGAGCTTCTGGAGCCGGGGCAGCTGCACGAAGACGTTGGCCTTGATGCTCCGCAGGGCGTTCCTGCTCAGGTCCAGCTCCCGCAGCTCACCCAGGCCACAGAAGAGTGCCGGCTGCAGGTAGGCCAGCTTGTTGCCGGCCAGCACCAGCTCACGCAGGCTGCCCAGGCCCTGGAACACAGTGTCGGGCAGCACCACCAGGCTGTTCCAGCCAAGGTTGAGGTCCCAGAGGTGCGGGAGGCCCCGGAAGAGGCCCTCCTCCAGCCTGCTGAGCAGGTTGTTGCTGAGGCTCAGCGAGGCCAGGCCAGGGGTATGTGCCAAGGAGCCAGCTGCCAGGCTCCGCAGCTGGTTCCGCTCCAGGTGCAGATGGTACAGGTTCTGCAGGCCCAGGAGTGCCTGCGGCTCCAGGCCACCCAGATGGTTGCCCTGCAGGTTGAGGAAGTCCAGGTTGGAGAGGTTCCGGAAGGCCGCTGGGGGGATGGAGGAGAGGTTGTTGCCGTCGAGCCACAGGGCCCTGGTGCCATCTGGGATACCGTCAGGCAGATGCGTGAGGTTCCTCGAGCTGCAGAAAACGTCGAGCCCCCCTGTGTCGTCCTCGTAGCTGCAGGTGCAGATGGCCGGGCACCGTGGGCCCTCGGGCTCGGCCAGCACCCGAGGCTCTGCTCCAGCCAGGCCACAGGGGCCTAGTGCTGCCCAGGAGACCAGCAGGGCTGCCGCCAGGGCTAGGCCTCCTGTGGGGAGAGGGGATCTGGAGGGTCCCCTGGCGGTGAGCAAGACCCCAAACTTGCTCAGACCTAGCAAGAGGAGGGTCTCACTTGTGAACTGAGGCAGGGTCACCCCACTTAAATCCCAAGTGAGGATAGCTGGCAGCCAAGCTGGCTCAGGAGCTGACAGCACTTCTGCCCGAGAGGCCGGCAGGCCTCGGTCCCTGTCCCGATGCAGGGAACGCTGAGCGCGCACTCCCCAGCCTCTCCCAGGCCTGGTGGGCACGGGCCATCAAGCCATGTGGCAGTTGACGTCCCCTGAGGGATGTGCTTGAGGTACTTGAGCAGGGCCAGGCTGCCACACTGGCCCAGAAGGTACAGGACACCAAGCCGTCAGCAGAACCTGACCGTTTTTGGAACATTCTGGAGATGACTCAGGTGGGGTGTCCACTGGCTGGACAGCAAGCCAGGTGCCTCTACTGTGAGGCCCCCAAGCTAGGGGGCCTTGCCCATCTGTTCCCCAGTTTGTACGGCCTGCCCTGGGCCTCACTCACGCTGGCAGAAGAGCAGGACATGGGCCTCAGCAGACGTGCTCCCCAGGCATCAGGCCCCACTGAGCCAGATGGAGCCTCCCCAGCAAGGGTTCCCCACATCTCCCTGGCGGGGTCCCTCCTGTCCCTGCCCTGAGGGCTCCAGGTCCCAGGTAGGGGCAGGGGCAGCACATCAGACCCCCACCTGTTGCTCCTCTGCTGTGCTGAGGTAGGGGTGGCCCAAGGTGGTCCAAGTGCTGGCTTGCTGGGGGCTGGTCCAGGTGTGGGAGGGTGCCCCACAGAGGCAGGTGAGGGGCAAGGCCACCCACGCAGAAGCAGGACAGACAAGAACAGATGCGGGGAGGGCAGCAGGCTCTGGTTGGTGGAGGGTTGCAGGCAAACCCCCCGTCGTGGGGGTGTGAGGAGCACCCAGCCCTGTCCCTGCACCGTCCTGGAGCTGAGCGCTTCCCTGCCAGGCTGTGCTCCCCTCTCACCCCCAAGAGCCCCCACAAGCCCTCCCACAGCTGAGCCCTCCACTTTTCCTGTGGCTGCCCCATCCCTAGGTGGCTGGGGGTCACCAGCTGGCTCTCCCCAGAGCGAGTGGCGGGGGACGCTGGGAGGCTCACCTTTCCTGCAGGCCATCCCGCATGCAGAGCTGCAGCAGGCGGTGAGCAAGGGCGGTCTGCTGGCCCGGCTGCCCTGCCCTGTGTCTCCCCACTGTAGGGACAGCCCGCCAGCCAGCCCTGCCCCAGCCCTTTTAACCCCCTCGTGTCAGGTGGCCAGTGAGAGTCCAGATCCCCTGGGTGCGGGGAAGTGGCTGAGGCCTCCTTCAGGATCCGAGGTAGGCTGCGGTGCTGTTCTGAGGGCCCTGAGGCCACTGCGTGCCCCCTGTAGGAGGGATGTGGCCAGAGGCGTGGCAGGGACACCCGGCAACAGCCTTTGATGGGCTGGTGCTCAACAGGCCTGGGGGACCCAGTGCCTTACTAGCTCCTGGTACAAGCAGGGGCATTTAGGCAGCTCCTGGGCACCAGGGACTCCAGGGTCCCCTGACTTTGCATGGCTGTGTTCCGTTAAGCTGGTGCCATCTCATCTCCCACTGCCCCACCCAGCTGCCCAGCACTCTGCCTGCCTGGGGTTTCTTAACAGCCTGAGTCCTGCCATTCCCACTCCAGGCCCAGGGGCTGTCCTGGGTCCAGGCCCAGCCTCAGCCCCACCTGCGACCTCAACGTTAGCTGATGTCTGGCCACGGCCCCTCCCCCAAGGCCTCTTCTAGGAACACCAGGCAGGGCCCGACCTCAAGTTTGCCTCCCCTGGCACTGCCCTCGGAGAGGCAGACAGGGAGGACAGTGGGGCAGCCTGGCCCGGCGGTCAGACTCCACCTGCCCCATACTGCCCTGCAAGGCTCCAGCGAAGGCCTGGCACCCCTCAGCCACCCTGTTGTATGCAGACCACAGGGATGTGCACCTGGTGTCTGGCTTTCTAGAGGTCACCCCTGGGGTGGGTGGGCAGAAGGCCTTGCTCCACTCACCCAGCTTTGGGTCACTCCAGGTCCTGGTGGGCATGGCCTGACCCACACCCATGGCCTCCAGCAGACCCTCTTCAAGTCTATCCCTCTGCTCTGCTGGGGACACTGGGAATGTGGGTGCACAGGAGGTGCCAGAAAAGGCACAATTGGGTCTGTGGAGGGGCAGGCTCGTGGGGAATGGGGGCTGTCCACACATGTACCTCCTGGCGAGGTGGAAAGGAGAGGACGGCCAGGTCAGACAGCGGGAGCAGGGCCTGCCAGCACTGCCCCATCTCTAGGGATTTTCCAGGTCATTCCTCAACCTCTCTTCTGAGAAATTATAGATCCACAGGGAGAAAGTCCACACCTGGAGCCCGAGCGCAGTTTACACAGCCAAAGTGCAGCCTCAGCTGGCCTCCGAGGCCAGCAGCCGAGGCCTCTTCTGGGAACCCACCAACGCTGGAGTGAGGACGCCCCAGCTCCCAGGTGGATCTGGGAAGAAGGGTCAGTGTCACTGTGGTTTACTTTGGGAGGGGAGGGGCTGGGATCTTCCTGCCCACTGAAGGCCAGCTTTGAATGATGGGACACCCCAAACAGGACTTTGGCAGCTGGCTTAGGCTGCCAGCCTCCCAAATCCTGCAGCCACACAGGGGCGCTCATGACACACTGCTCAGCCCCTGGGCTCTGCGGAAGACGCCTGCCCTGCACAGCACTGGCCCCGCTCCCTGGCAGCCTGCACTGGACCCCCTGAGCATCTCCCCGAGTTGAGCCCAGTGCTGTCTCCAGTCCTCGGGAGGGCATCTGGGGTCTGGCTGCCTCCGCCGTCAGGCAGGTGCCTCTGCTATGGGGGAGGTTCCCAGGTGGCAGCATCAGTCTTCCGTGGCTGAGGGCTGCGAGTCCCACAGGGTGCGTTTGCGGGGTTCTGGGTGGTGCAGACCCGGCACCCCGTCCTCACAAACGCCTCTGGAGGTCTTTGTGCCTTGCTGCTGGGCAGTGGAGGGTGCTGTCTCCGCCCCAGGGGACCCTCACCTTCCCAGAGGCTGGCTGGCCCTGGGTGCAGCTGTGTGGGCGCGTCTGCTGGGCTGTCTGCCCCGCTGTGTGGCATCTTGTCTGGCACCGTGGCTGGCCTCGTGCTGGCTGCGATGGTGAGAGCTCCTGGTTGTGCCGCGGCCTCAGGTCTCCCTCCAGCTTGATCCCCACCACCTCATGACGCTGAGGGCCGGTTCCAGCAGGGCAGACTGCAGTGTCAAGTCCTGCCCCTGGACTCCGCAAGCTCTCCAGGTGTCTCAGGGCTCCCTGTGGTCTCACTGTCCACCCCTTAGCGGCTGTCCACTGAGCCTCAACTGTGGTCTGCCTGTCGCTGTGGGCACAGCTCAGGTGGCCGTTGCTGCTCCTCTGGGGTGCTGGTCACTCCTTGGGGCTTGCTTCCCAGGCAGCAGCAGCCCCCCACCATGGGCCCCTCCACACGTTCTGACTGGGCAGGCAGGTCCTCCCTCTGGGGGCCTTGGACCCAGGGCTGGCTGCCGTCTCCATGGGGTTCTGCAGCTGTCCCTGTTGTGGTCCTGTGTGTTCTCAGACTCTTTTCCTGTTATTATCACTCTGGTCCTGGGGACTGAACCCAGGGCACTCTACTACTGAGCCACATCCACAGCCCTTTTCATTTTGAAACCGGGTCTCTCTAAGTTGCTGAGGCTGGCTTTGAACTTGCAAGCCTTCTGCCTCAGCCTCCAAGGTGCTGGGGTCACGGGTGGCTGCTGTGCCTGGCTGCTGGTGGTTTATTTTTTAATCAACTCTACAATCCTGCAAGTGCGAGATGAACAGCAGAGCCCCTGCCCCATCCTGATGAGGAAAAGGTAGCAACAAATGGCAGAAACTTTACAAAGACAATGTTTTCTAAAAAAGAAAGAAACCTAATATTGGCATTTATAAAGCCATTGCTGGGACAAGTTATCCAGGCTCAGGATCTGTCCAGGTGTGGGGTCCAAACCACCCCACCTTCTCTGAGCTGCCTGTGACAACACAGCCTCTACGGTTCTCATCAGCAGGTCCCCAGTCCTTGGGGCAGTTGGCTTACAGACACCTTGGGTGATGGTTATGTCACCCCATCTTGAGGGCCGGGCTTCATCTTGGCCTTAGATGTCCTGTGTGTGAAGTTTGCCCCCTGCAGCCCAGCAAAGTTCCAGCACTCAGACTGCTGTCTGGAAACACCAATATCCAAGTGGACCTTCAGAGGCTAACAGAGTGGATGGTCTGGTGCTTAGGGGTAAGTTCCTGGCAGGGTAGTTCATGTGCTCAGTGCCATTTCTGGGTCTGGTCACCCCTTGTACCCTCCTAGCCCCACGGTGGGTGGTGGCTGCAGCCTGGTGAGGCTCCCTGGTTCAGCTGTGTGCTCCTCTGCTGGGCACTGCAGACCCGGTGAAGTCTTCAGGTTCGTGCTGAGGAACTGCTCGATGTTTATCAGAAGAACTGGTCCTTGGTTCTCCTCTCTCGCTCCTGGATAAGTGGTGACAATTCACTGTCCCCTCCAGCAATTACAGAGCTTTTCAGCACACTTTTTAGTGACTGTCCAGTTCTGAGACCACGAGATCAACACACTCCAAACTTGGCTCTTTGAGTTTTACAATCTGTTTTTTCACAATGGCTTCAAAGGCTGAGCAGGGTAAAGAGCCCAACCCGGTGAACGTTCTTGGTGGCGTGGCTGACCTCCGGTCTTAAGTCTTTCTCATCACACTCCATCCTCAGCAGCTCAAAGGGAAAGTGCTCTCATGGAAGACGTGATTGATTCGGGCGCCCCCTAGAGCTCCAGCGTGTCCACTTGGTCTCCTGAGCCCTCCATTCTTTTCTCAAAGTCCACCCCGAATTGCTGGACCATGGGTGCAGGGCTTTGGTTTTCCGCATGGGGTCATCGGGACGGAAGTTCTTGTACTCCTCTACCCTTTCCTCTAGGGACAGCAGCTGGCTTTGGAGCTTGCTGCACAGGGCCAGCAGCGACTCCTGGATGTGGTTGGTCAGTTGCTGACCCAGGTCTTCTGCAGGTGTGGGGTACCCATGCAGTCAGCCCTGTGCCTGTCGGCCAAGTGGAGAGGAAGAACTACCTCCCCCTCTATTGCCAGTGCCGCCCGGACGTCCTCCTTGCCCTCAGTGTCCTCGTGGCTATGGTCACACCAGTGTCGCCTCTCCTCTAGGGTAGCAGCTAGTTCTCCAGGACATCCCTGGCCTCTGTGCCTTCGTCTGTCAGGTCAAGCTTAGTGATGACACCCAGGGTCCCAGGCCTTGAGGGTCAACCTCCTTGGCCGGCTCACGAGCATCTGAGTTGGCCAAGTCCATGTGGGCAGGTGTGGCAGTGGGGACCGGGCTGCCCCCTGACTGATGAGCTGCAGGATCATGTCTTCGATCTGGCACTTGATGTCTGGGGGCTGGTCCCCCACAGGCGCCTCGGGGATGCCTGGGAGGTCGAGGGTCAAGTTCACCACGTGAGGAGGCCACGCGCAGGTGGGTGGCCTGGGGGATGCCTCTGTTGGTCCCGGACCCCTCCTCTCTGCTTCAGTCTCCTGCTGGGCTTCATCAAAGTCTGCCACCTGTTTGGACTTGCAGTGCCGGAACTCGGCGTGTTGGTTTTGAGCAGATGAGTGGCAGGAGAGGCAGCTGCGTGATTCCTGATCTAGGGGAAGGAAGTCTCGGCCACGAAGCTCTGAGCCCTTGCTAGTGCTCCGGCCGCCCACCACAGCCAGCTGTGGCAGGTCCAGGTGGCGACTCTGGCTGATGGAGCTTGTTGACCAGCAGGATCAGTTCTTCCATTCCATTGCCCGTGGTGCCAGCAGCCGAGGCACCTCACCGGCCCCCGCCCTTAACGACCTGGCCCAGGGGCGTCTGGGGCTGCTGCTCCCTGCCGGGCCTTGGCCCCGCCTCCTGGGTCCCTGGCTGGGTGCTCCTGATGTCATTCTCTGCCTGGGGTGACCAGCACCGACTGGCACGCTGCCCTTGCCTGCACCTCTCCTGGCACCGCTCTGGGGTGTGATTCCTGTGCTCAGAAGGCTCCCAGGCAGGTGCACCCACAGTGGCCTCAGTAGATGTGTGGACCACGGGGAGTGGCCAGTCCAGCTGCAGGACATCCCTCGGGTGTACTGGAGCCCAGCTCCTCCTGCAGGCATGCCTTCGAGGTCCAGGCACACTGGTCCCACGTCTGTGCTCTGTCCATGTCGTGGCCAGATGGCACTGTGCCCAGCGTGCCCCTCGTTAGCTCCTCGGGTGACTACTGGGGCCCAGGCGTTGGGACAGCACCTCTCCTGCATCTGTGAGGTGGCGCTGGGCTCTTTATTTGGTGGTAACTAGTGTGTGGAACACCTTGTGTTTATTGGCCAATTCTTATTTCTTTGTTGAAACGGTGTATTGTTTTACCCATTTCGCTTTATTTTTGTGTGCGGTGCTGGGGATTGAACCCAGGGCCTTGTACCTGCGAGGCAAGCGCTCTACCAACTGAGCTACAGCCCCAGCCCACAGCTGAGTTTTAAAGCACTACAGATTCAAGACTTATTACAGGGCTGGGGCTGTGGCTCAGTGGTGGAGCGCTCGCCTGGCATGTGTGAGGCCCTGTGTTCGATCCTCAGCACCACATAAAAATAAGCAAATAAAATAAAGAATGCTGTCCACCTACAACTACAAAAAAATTCTTAAAGAGACTTACTACAGATTACTAGATAAGAGATCCGCAAATGTCTCTCCCAGTCTGCGGCTTGTCCACTTTTTAAAGATGTTGTCTTTTGAAGTACAGAGCTTTTCCATTTGAAGGAAACCAATGCACCCTTCCCTTGCTGCTCATGACCTGGGTGGTTTCACGAGCTCCCTGCCAGACCCCTGTCACCCTCAGCCTGTGGCTTTGGCTCCCCCTTAGCTCTGGGATCCCACTTGTGTTAATTTGCGAAGTGAGGCGGCGTGCCTGGGGCTCTGTTCTCCGCGGAGATGTGCTTGTCCCATTCCAGTTTGTTGGCAGGTCTGTCCCCCACAGCAACATCCTGGCGGCTATGTTGGCAGTGCAATTGTCCAGTGCAAGGCCTGTCCTAGACTTCCATTCCGACCCTGACCCTCTGGGCCTGTCCTGAGCTGCCCCAATGCCTCACTGTTTGGTTTGTAATGACTCCTGAAATCAGGTTTTCTGAGACCCCGTGACTTTCCCCTCAAAGTCATCTTGGTTCTTTGCATTTCTGTGTGAACTTAGAGAGCCTGCCTGGATCTTGCTCGGATGGCTCTGGGCCTGCAGATGGACTCAGGAGGGCTGACCTCTCAACAGTGGCCTTCCACCCATGAGCAGAGATACCTTCCCTTTACTTAGATTTCATTTTTGGTGGTGTGGGGGATCAGACCGGGGACCTCGGGACAGTGGGAAAGTGCTCGACCACTGAGCCGGCCACTCCCTGGACCGTTTTTTTTTTTTTTTTTTTTTTTTTTGAGACAGGGTTTCACTAAGTTGCTGAGGCCTGGAACTGGGGGTGCTCCTGCCTCACGGGACTGTGCCCAGCTCTTAGATCTTTAACTGCTCCCAGCTAAGTTTTAGTTTCTGTAGTCTTCAGGGTACAAGCTTCCTTTGCTTAAAGTAGTCCCTAGGTATTTTACGTTTTCATGCTATTGTGAATGGCATTTTCCTAATTTTATTTTTGGATATCTAGTATATAGAAATACAATGAATTTGGGGGCTGGGGTTGTGGCTCAGTGGTAGAGTGCTCGCCTCGCATGCGTGAGGCACTGGGTTCGATCCTCAGCACCACGTAAAAAATAAATAAAGATTTTAAAATAAAAAAGAAATACAATGAATTTGGTTGGGCACAGTGGCACAACTATAATCCCAGCGACTCGGGAGACTGAGGCAGGAGGATCACAAGTTCAAGACCCTCAGCAACTCAGTGACATCCTGTCTCAAAACAAAACAAAGGGGCTGGGGATGTGGCTCAGTGATAGAGCATCCCTGGGTTAAGGCCCCAGTCCTAAAAAAGTGAATTAATCTGGGGCTGGGATTGTGGCTCAGTGGTGGAGCGCTCGCCTCGCATGCGTGAGGCACTGGGTTCGATCCTCAGCACCACATGGAATGGATGAAAGTGGAGATATTGTGTCCATCTACAACTAAAAATATATATATTAAAAAAAAGTGAATTAATCTTTTTTTTTTAGATATACATGACAGTAGAGTACATTTTGAGGTGTTATACATACAGTAAGCGTAGCTTATCTACTTCAGATCCCATCCCAGGGACGTACATGATGTGAGGTTTCACTGTTCCTGGCTTCGGGCATGTGTGAATCCACCCTTGCTGGGCACGCCCAGGCCACGCTGGCCCTGTGTCCTCGGGCCATGCTGCTTGGTTGTCTGTGATGGGCGGCTCTGTTCTTCCCTTCCCACAGGTGCCGCTGGCTCTTCTCCCCTGTGCTTGTGGTGGGCCAGGCCGCCTCAGTGGCAGGTGTGGTCCCAGGAGTTCAGTCCCACCAGTGATGTCCACGTCCTGATCCCTGAGCCTGTGGCCAAGTGAGGTTTCACAGCAAGTGGGAATGCAGACAGCTGTCCACTGACCTTGGCAGAGTGCAAGGGGCTTTCTCTCCAGAGGAGCCCAGTGCAGCCACCGCCTGGGAAGCAGAAGAGGCAGAAGGTGGTGGCAAGAGGCAGGTCAGGACTGGCCACCATGGCTGGCACTGCAGATGGCCGGAGGAGCCATGTGCTCAGGAGGGCCACAGGCTTCTAGATGCTAGAAGGCCACATAGGTTCTCCTGGAGCCTCCAGAAGGAACTGGCCCTGCTGACACCGACCTGCCCAGGGAGGCCCACACCTCGCTTCCGCTCTCCAGACCGTCTGGTAGACCTGGTGGTCTTGGCAGCAGCGAGTAGACAGACATCTCACTGCTGAGCACTCTCCTGTTTCGGGAGGTATTTTCTCACCGCCTGGCCTGATGCCAACTGCATCTACCACGGTGAGCTTGGGAACTGAGTCCTGCTGCCGGGGCTGCTCGGCCAGCCCTGAGCCCCTGAGGTGAGCCCTGCTGGGTCCTGGTGTGGCTCTGCTCACCCTGGCTGGCTGATATCTCAAGAGATCTTCATATCTGTTCCTGACAGAAACCGATATGTACTTGGTGCACAGGGTCTTTCTCTGACTTTGGCACTAGGTGTGAGATCAGCCTGGTAAGGGGACTTGGGGCTGTTCCCTCCTGTGTCCTGGGAGTTTGTGGGTGATGGTGTTATCCACAGAACGCTACAGGGAAGTCATGTGTTCAAGCCTCCCTAATTCAGTTTCTTGGTGTAGATCTGCTCAGATAGTGTTGTCCCCCTTAGAAGACAGGGTCTTGCTAAGTTGCCCAAGCTGGCCTCAAACTCCTGCCTCAGCCTCCCAAGTTGCTGGGACTACCAGCGCACACCACCATGCAGGCTGGTTTTTTTTCTCTTTATTCAATTTGATTTGTACTGAGAACTTGTCCATTCCATCTGATTTATTTAGGGCAGAGTTTTCCTTGCATTCCCTCATAAGCTTGTTAGCTTCTATAGCATTGAGTGATTTCTCTTTTTCACTTGTAGTTTTGAAATCCTGGCTTCTCTGGTTCTGTTGGTCCAGCCAAGGGTTTGCCAACTTGTCCATCTTTTCACTCGCTTGTTTTTTCTGTTATCTACTTACTGATTTACTCCTTTCTTCTGATTCCTTTGGGTTTATTTTCTAGTTGCTTAAAGTGCAGCCTGTGTTTTCTATTTGAGAACTACTTTCTTTTCTCAAGTCAGCGCACAGGGCTGTGGCCCTCCCTCTGCACACTGGTGGTGGGCTGCACCGTGTTTTCCTGTTCACGTCATTGGCCCATATGCTATTTAGAAATGTTTTAATTTCCAAACATTTGGTATGTTTCTGAACTTTCTATTGCAGACCTCTAGTTCTACTGGGTTAGAGAACAGCACACCCTTCCTGTGTGCTACTGGGGTTTGAACTTGGGGTGCTCTACCACTGAGCCACACCCCCAGAACTTTTAATTTTGAAATGAGGTCTTGCCAAGTTGCCCTGTCTGGCCTTAAACTTGTGATCCTCCTGCCTCAGCCTCCCAAGTTGCTGGGATTACAGGTGTGCATTGCCACACCCAGCTGCAAATCAAGGAGGGCAGGGACAGGATCTTGTGTCCCGCCTCTGCTGTCAGTGGACTCCCAGGCATGTGTGGGTCTGAGCAGAGGTGACCCTTCGTCTGAACCCAAGTGCTGAGGGACGGATCATGCAGCAGAAAGCCCCTGGGCAGGAGTGTGGAAGCAGCGCAGACCTCCTCACCATTACGAGTCCCAGGCCAGGGTCTGCTGAATCCTCCAGGTTCTGACTCCTGCCTGGCCTCTGGGGAAGCCTTCTTCCCAGAATCCCCACTGGACACGGTTTGGCAGACTGATGAGGGACAGCTTCCAACTATTCGAAGGGTGGGTGAACAACACTGAACGTGCGAATGCCTCTGTACTGTTTCTCTTTTCCTTTGGGGGGTGTGGTGCTGGGATCCACTTGGGGCCTTGGGCGTCCAGGTCTGCACCCTACTGGTAAACCACACTTCAGTCCCCACACTGCAACTTAAACAGCTAGTTGTGCTGGGCCCAGTGGCACATGCCTATAAACCCAGCTACTTGGGAGGCTGAGGCAGGAGAATCACAAGTTTGAGGCTAGCTTCAGCAATTTAGTGAGAATCTGACTCAAAATACGTTCTGGGACGTAGCTCTGTAGTACAGCACTCTTGAGTTCAACCTCCAGTACTACCCCCCCCCCCAAAAAAAAGAAAGCTAATTTTATGTCACACAAATTTTACCTAGTGAAAAATAATTTTGATGTTTGATTGGCAAGAAAGTTACTAAAATCCTGAGTGATTTATCTGTCCAGTAGCTGCCTTTTCATCAAGTTTTATGACTTTCTCCCTGAAGGGCGCGTCTGCAGGGACATCCTGATTTTGATGCTGTTGCAAAGAGCGAGTTCTAAAGTATGTGGGCTGGAAAGCACCCCTGTGCTGAGCTGGCCAGTCCCCTTGGCTGAGGCTTCTGGGCATCTCCCCTCCTGGCAAGAAGGCCTCAGTGCCCCTCACTGGTGGGCTCACGTACCTGAGTACCGGTGACATGGTGAACAGGGCACCAGCCATTCGAGAGCCACTGTGTGGCGAGAGCTTGTGCTCCAGTGGGGGAGGGAAGAGCATGGAGAAGCTGGAGGGCGGAAGGAGCACCGAGGAGGGAGGGAGGGAGGAGCCGGAGGAGTGGAGGTGCCATGGTCCTGAAGGCGACCTTACCCTCAGGTCTCTGGCTCACACCCCAGCTGCTCACCAGGAAGACGGAGCCAGGGGGAAGTGGCTGGGATAGTCCATTTGGGGGGCCAGTGGGGCAGGACCCTAGGCTAGGGGCTTCCAGTAGTGACGTGAGGGGCGGAGGTGCCGGCAGCTGGGGTCCTGCGTGAAGCTGTGGTCCCAAGCCCCCGTGCTCTGGAGCTCTGAGGCCCCGGAGCCCCGAGCTTGCAGCCAGGATGGTCAGGAGTGCAGGTGGCCTGGGGCCTCACACTGTGGCTTGTGTCCCAGGTGAGGGCAGGCTGGTGGGCACCGTGTCCTCAGCCGGGGTCCCACTGACAGGGTCGCAGGCACCGGGCCTCCTGCAGTAGAGCAGCAGCAAGACGCCAGGTGGACAGAAGGTCCCTGGGAGCGGGGGCTCCGTGCTGCAAGTCGACCCCAGCCGGAGCCAGTGCTACTCCAGTCGCGGTCCCAGAGTACAAGTCCCAACGTTCACAGAGCAGAGGGCCGAGCGCCCAGGACCCTGCCCAACACAGGGAGCAGTGTCCGCTCTGTGGTGGGGGTCCACCCACAGCACAGGATGACCAGCCGAGCCTGCTGCCAGAGCGTGGGCGTGGGAAGCTTCCACACCGCACAGGCTGGCAGTATGGAGGGGCAGGCCCCTGGGTGCCCATCCCGTGTGGGCACGAGAGGCATTTCAACACACACTTCTTTGTTGTTACTAGGAATTTGACCTGGGGGGCTCTGCCACTGAGTCACACCCCCAGCCCTTTTTATTTTTTATGTTGAGACAGGGTTTGCTGAGTTGCTGAGGCGGCTTGAACTTGAAATCCTCCTGCCTCAGCCTCCTGAGTCTGTGGGATCACAGGCGTGGCCACCACACACGGCTCCCATGAGTTGTAAACCTGAACGTGAAAAGCAAAACAAAAACTTCTGGCTTTCCCCACAGAGGACTGTCAGGGTGGGACACGTCCCTTAAGCAGGACGCACGCTCACCGCAGATGGAGAAGTCAGGTTTGACCGGTACGTGGACAGCGTCCCCTCCGCTAGGCAGCAGGAAGCCAGCGACAAACCACCAGCTCCAAGGACGCTCGAGGAGCTCGCAAAACTGCCACGTGGAACAGTGTGTGCGGAGCACGTGGCCCCAGAGCCCGCGGGCACTCGAGGACGCGCAGCAGCAGTGAGCAGTGGCCGTGGAGCAGCAGGAGCCACGACTCTCGTTCCACGTCCAGCGACTCCGTGCCAGCAGCGCCACTTCTGCTCACGAGCCCAGGAGTGTGTCCCCATCAGCAGGGACACTGCCCACACGTCCTGTGGCCACCAGGTCAAGGCAGAAGCAGAGGGCCGAGCTCACAGTCTCCCGGGGCACGGGATACCCGTGCTGGGCCCCATCGCTTGGGCAGCCAAGCCAGTCAGAGAAGCCCATCTGTTCTCGGCAGGAGGAGGGCGTGGGCCACACCTGCCACCCACAGGGTCCCTGGTGAGCACTCGGCTCTGAGAAGGCACGACTCTGTCATCATCCTGCAGTTCTAGAGGCCTCCTGGCATCTGGCCTCATGGCAATGTGAGCCACGGAGCCCAGGGCCCTCCTCACACCCTCGCCCACTCCCTCCTTCCGTCTGTTTCAGGCTGGCTGCCGTCAGACATCTGGGGCTGCTGCTCCCTGTCCTCCCAGAGCCCTGTCCACTGCCTGGCACGTGAACCAGGCAAGCAGAGCTGGCCACAGGGCTTCCCGGGATAGCCAGGCTGAGTGCTCTCTGGCCAGGGGAAGAGCTGGGGCAGCAGGGACGCTCCCTGGAGAGCACAGGACCCAGCCTCCTCCAAGAGCAAGGGCAGTGAGTGGTCAGACCATGAGCAGGGGCCACACAGAGAAGGACAGTCCTGACCCAGACCTGATGGTCACATGGGTGCTCAGCCAAGGCTGCACCAGGACACCTGCTCACGCCACAGACAGACCCTCTGCTGGGACAGGACAGGACAGTGCACCCTACTTCCTGGGGACTTTTCAGGACAGCCGTTGTGGGGATGGGGACAGGAGCAGGGCCTGCAGGTAAGCTGGGAGCTCCGAGGCCCTGCAGGTGAGAAGCTGCTCTGGTAGGACGGGCAGGGACGTCCATCAGCTGCCCCTGCTCATGCCAAGAACCAGGACAGGCCGATGGCAGAGCGGGGCAGAGGACCGGCTGTGCACCTGGGCACCACACACTGGCTGCCCCAGCCCAGGCAGGGTGGGGTTCTGCTCAGAGCTCGAGTCAACTCACAAAAATGATGACACAGAGCCAGGGTGCCAGCTGCCCTGAATGCCAGTGGGCCTTCACTGCCATGGGTGGACACACGGGGAGGCCAGGGCCTGGGGAAGGAAGGACCTGGGGGGACGATGCCAGTCGTCTCCACCCTCCCTGCAGAGCCAGGGGGACGGGACGGGGCACACGTGAAGGCCAGTGAAAATGCAAAGTCTGCCAGCAGAGCATGTGGGAATAAATACTTTTTAAACTTTTTCTCTCATAAATACGCATTAGAACATTTGATAACACCATTACGGGCTCTGAAATCACTGCACAATCAGACAACACGTCGCGCGGGCAGTAATGGGCCCTGCCGCTCCTGGCCCTAGCCGGCACAGCACCTCAGTCCTGTGGCACCTTGAACTGGTCCTTCTCCCTGCGGATGGAGCGCATGGTGGCCACGGGGTCCGACTCGCCCGCGTGCTGCTGCACCGTCTTCTCCCTGGGAAGGCGAGAGGCACGTGGGCTGCAGCTGCCCCGCACAGCCCGCTGCCCTCGAGACCCGGAGGGGCTCATTCTGTCATGACGAGACTAGGGGCTGCGCCAGGTCCTTCCAGTGCCGCGGAGGCAGGAAGCCACCAACTCCATGGCGTCCAGGCCCACAACAGCACTCCTGGGCCCCAGGCCCTTGCCAAGGTGCCAAGGAAAGCTCTCTCTCTCTCAGGGAAGAAGGTGCCCTGGGCCCTGCTTAATGACGCCTGTGGGGCAGGCCACCCACTCGGTTCTGGGTCAGGGTCTGCTCTTGCTGAGGGTGATGCTGGCAGCCCCACGGGGACCACTGCGCCACCTCACCTCACCCGCATGAAGGGGTTGTAGGTGAACTCCTCGGCCAGGGTGGACGGCACCGTGGGTTCCCCAGTGGCGTATTTCTCCTGTAAGAGACGCCACTGTCACACTTCAAACACCCCGTGGTGACCTTCAAACCTGGTCCACGTGAAAAGGCAGTGGTGTGGTCAGTGCAGGCCCAGGGCTGCGTCATGGAGAGCCAGCCACTGCCACCCTGCATGTGCCCCGCGCCCCTGTCCTGGAGGTGCGGAGGGGGGTGGGGGGAGAGCTGTGCCCAGCATGAGGCGGCCCTGGGGGCCATGCCCAGCACTGCACAAAAGAAAAAAGGCCCCTGTCAAAGGCCTCGAGCCCACCAAGAGCTGTGCACTGAGAGCACAAAGGACGCAAAGTCCCTAGGAGGAGGGAGCAGCAGCAGAGGGCAGGGCCCATGGGGAGGTCAAGGCAGAAATGTGTCTTTAGAACAATAAAACTGATGACTGGCACATGAAGAGAGCTGCCACTCAGGCAGCAGAGGGCCTTGCTCCAGATCCAGCAGGCACTGGGAGGGGTAAAACTAAGCTAGGAAACTTCCAAAAGACAGCGTGGGAGAAGATTTTAACCTCAGAGATTTCTTTTTTTTTTTTTTTTAATGTTTATTTTTTAGTTGTAGGTGACAGAATATCTTTATTTTGTTTTTATGTGGTGCTGAGGATCGAACCCAGTGCCTATGCGTGCTAGGCGAGCACGCTACCACCGCGCCATAATCCCAGCCCCCCTCAGAGATTTCTTAGAGTCAAAATGTATGGATTAGCCAGGCACAGGGGTGCAGCCTGCACCTCCAGCAGCCCGGGAGGCTGAGGCAGGAGGAACGCAAGCTGGGGCAGCCTGAGCGACTTACAAGACACTGTCTCAAAAGCAAGCCTGGAGAGGTGGTGCAGACCAGCGGGAAAGGTCCCTGGGTTTGATTCTCAGAACTGGAAGAGAACAGGCCGGCCTGGTGGTGGAGAAAGCACATGAACGTGTCCTTTGCCACCAGGTAGTTCTGAAAAGGGGAGCAGATTCACTCTACCCAGTTTCAAGCCTTCCTGTAGAGCCGCCTCAGGACAGCGGCGCTGCGGGGAAAGGCCCTGCAGCCCTGGTGGATGCAAGGGTGAGGGTGCCTGCGAGTACGTCAGCGCTTCCCTCGAGGTGCCAAGGTGATCCCGTGAGGAAAGAACTGCTTTCAGCAGCCAACGACTGGACACCTGTGAAGAGCACACCTGCACCTCCATCACACGCAGCAGCGGCTGGGAATGTGCCCTGTGCACTCCACACAAATGCAAAACCTAAGACTGAGGCTTCCAGAACACAGTCTTTGAGACCCAGGGATACGCAAGGGTTTTGTTTTTTTTTTATACCAGGGATTGAACTCAGGGGCGCTCGGCCACTGAGCCACATCCCCAGCCCTATTTTGTGTTTTATGTAGAGACAGGGTCTGACTGAGTTGCTTAGCTCCTCGCTGTTGCTGAGGCTGGCTTTGAACTCGCGATCCTCCTGTCTCAGCCTCCCAAAGTGCTGGGATTACAGGCGTGCGCTGCCTCGCCGGCTTATGCAAAGATTGTGAAGGAAACAAAAAGTGGAAATGAATAAGCTGAACTTCACCGAAATTATCGACTTCTGTTGTTCAAAGAGACTGTCAGGGAAACGAAGCCACAAGCTGGGAACAGTACTTGAGGCAGACATTTACATTTCTATTTGACAGAGATGTTTCCACCTAAGACACTGATGACTCAACGAGAGAGAAGTGTGTTTAGAGGAGCAAGGTCACAAGGTCTGACCTTGTAGCACGAGGGGCCCCGGGGGAAGATGGTCAGCTTCACTGTCATCGGGAATGTAAATGGCAGACGCAAAGGTCCAGGCGCACACCATCAGAATGATGACCCCAAAGGACCAACAGTGCCCACAGCTGGTCAGCACGCAGCGCGATGGGATGCCTGGGCTTTCAGAGCAGGGATGTGAAGTGGGGTGACCACTCTGGGAAACAGCTGGGCAGCTTCGCAGAGGCAAAGAGACGTTTAACCACATGACCCAGCAGTTCTGCTCTCCATCCCCCCAAGAGCAGTTAAAATGCTCACGCGACCCACGCGAGATCTGTAGGCCAACAGTCTCAGCAACGCCACTCCTAACAGCAGAGACTGGAAAGGCCGGCTGCCCATCAACAGGGGGTGGACAAACAACCGCGGGGGATCCGCGCGTGGAAAAAGGCCAATGGGGGAACCTTGGAGCAGAGCCACCAGACACATGTTCTCAGCGACAGTCCGCTACGGTGGCAGACAGCACACCCACCCTGGGCGGCCCCCGGGAGCAGCATGCCACGTCTGGGGCACACACTGCCAAGTTCACCCAGCCAGACCAGTCGCTCAGAACCGGCGTTCTGCAGTAAGTGAATCACCCTCCAAGTTCAGTCACTAAGAAGCAGATTCCCCACACGTGAGAGGCCCTGGATTTGACCCTGAGCACCCAGGGCAAGAGGGGTGGTACCACAGTTGGCACACGGCACCAGCTGGATGTGGGCATTGGCATGTGCCTGTGTCACCTGATCCAGACCGTGTGTGATTTTGGAGTACCTTGTAAGCGCCCCCTAAACTGGAAAAGATACTGGACAAAAACGAGATTTGTGGGGCTGGGATTGTAGCTCAGTGGTAGAGCGCTTGCCTCGCATGCGTGAGGCCCTGGGTTCGATCCTCAGCACCACATACAAAGCAAAAAAATAAAGACATTGTGTCCATCTACAACTAAACAAATTTAAAAAAAAAAAAACAAAAACGAGATTTGTTAAAAACAGCGTTGCAGGAGGCAGCAGCCCTTGCTGACCTCAGCAACAGAGCCTCCCCAAGGCCTCCAGCCTGACGTTCAGAAGAACAGCCCTGCTCCTGGCTCCCTCGCCCCCTGCCTGCTGTGCTGGGGTGCACAAGGTCACACTGAGACAAACCCTTCCACTGAGGAATCTGTGCCCACAGCCGTGCCCGCCGAGGAGGGACAGCAGCAGAGGTCCCCACACGGCCGACTCCACTGCTCTGGAGGCAGCACTGGCTTCACCCAGGCATCTGCAGCTCACGCAGGCCTGGCATGCAGACCCGGGAACCGCAGGAAGTGCCACTCACTCACCTTGGCCCAGGCCAGCTTCTCCTGAATGGCAGGGTTGCTGGGCTCCACATGGCGCGCGAACTTGAGGTTGCTGATGGTGTACTCGTGGCCACAGTAGACTCTCTGAGGGGAGAGCAGCACCCAGTCCAACGAGGTGATCACCCACCCCTGCAGGTCATGCCCACCTCCCCACCCGGGGACCTGGCAGGGCACATGGGTACCCACAGGACCATCCCTCAGGGCTGGGCGCTTCTTGCACAATAAAACTCCACTAAGGAGCAGCCTCTGCCCACTTGCTCTCCCAGCTCGCAGGTGGGGCCTACAAGGGGACCCTGTTACAGGTGCAGCAGGCAGTTCTCCTCGGGTGGACCCAGGACTCAGGGCCCCGCAGGACAGGGAGGCGCAGGCTACCGTGTCTGGCGGGAGCCGGCCCAAGACCTCCAGCAGCGCTCTGTACATCTCGTCTGCCGTCCCTTCATAGAACTTCCCACAGCCGGCCACAAACAAGGTGTCACCTGGAAACATGGCCACCTGAGGGGGCTGGCTGAGCCTCGGCCGTGCAGGTGGCCGGCCACGCGCTGGGTCGTGGGCTGCACCCACCACCTGGGCTCCGCTGAGCCTTGAGTGCCCCACACAGCCCCCGGTCCTGACAGCAGCCTCTGCCACATCCACACAGACCCAGGAGCCGTCTCCACCCAGCCCAGCACCAGACAATGCGGAAGGCACTCTCTCGTCCTTGCCCAGAACCCTCTGCCTCAAGTCTCAACTGGCACCATGGCCTGAAACCAATGTCACCCAGCCCGCACCACCAGCCCCCACACGCCATGGCTCCAGCCCTCCCAGCCCAGTCCACTCCCAGCCGCCCTGCAGCTGCCCTGCTCCCACCTCCTCCTCTGGCCCTCCCCTCGCTTCACTGCTGAGAGCACCCAGGGTTGTCTGCCCCTGCAGGCTTCTGCCCAGCCACCCCTCTTCCCTGCACCCAGGCTGGCCTGTAGTGGGCGCCGTGGTTTGGCACTGACTCCCGGGCCCAGCTGCACTGCTCCTGAGGCCACAAGGCAGGTCCCAAACCCTGGAGCCCCTCCCCACTGACCAGGCCGCCCACCACTCACTCGCACTTGGCCTGAGGGACCTTATCTCTGACTGCAGCTGCAGGGGACGCCCGTCCCGCCCCCTACATCTGCTCTATCTGGACTGTCACCTACACCCATCCCTCCTCAGCGCAGCTGGGGTGGGGATCCAGCTGGCGCCAGGCTGTGGCACTGGGGCCCTCGGCACTGTCGAGGCCAGACAGCTCTGTTTCACCAGGACACCATGCCCGGGACCCACTGGGCCTGGAGGCCAAGGCGCTTCCCGGCACCCGCCCGCAGCTGCACACGGGCCGAGGCACAGTCGGCATCTGGGCACAGTCACCCCAGCTCAGGGACACGGTCTCATAAGAGGCATCCTAGGCCACCATGCCCTCCTGGTGTGGCTCCTGGTGGCAGAGTGCCGACTCCTCGGACCAGCATCTGGGCACAGTCACCCCCTAGCTCAGGGATACAGTCTCACGAGAGGCGCCCCAGGCCACCATGCTCTCCTGGTGTCTATGACAAGTCCAGGAGTGAGGTGTGGGCTTTCGCAACGGTCAACAACAGGGGAGCTGGGCAGCCGCTGGGCAGCCGCCCCTCGTGCCCCGCAGTGTGGCGAGGGCCACACAGCCACTGCTGTGTGCACAGAATCATTGTGGGCCTGCCCACCCGCCCCTCACCTGGAGCCCCCTGGGGCTCACGTCCCACGTCACCCCACGCCTCCACCACCCAACACCACTGCGACCTCCCTCCTGCGGCAGGACCCATGCTGCCCTCAGCCAGGCACTCGCAAACCTCTCTGCAGTCGCCAGGCTGGAGCCGAAGCCTCTGCAGGACTCAAAACTCAGCACCAGCCACCAGCAGAGCCCAGAGGCAGGGCCTGACCCAGCGCCCCCAGCACCAGCCGTCCAGGGCTGTTCTGCCTCACGGCTCCTGGCCAGCACCGGCAGTCTTTCATTCTCTCTCAAAATGAGGAACATTCTTGAGATTTCTGGACAGGCCCACGTGCTGAGTACTAACCCTGACCCTGCAGGCTGGCTCAGGGCCTCACAGGCCCAGTGATGGGTCAGTCACATGGCCAATGACCAGGCTCTGCCCACAGACGGTCGTGAGGGCTGCTGGCTGTAAGAGGACCTGCCATGACCACCCTCGGGCAGTGCCGCTCTGTGGCTGAGGCTGGGGTGTCTGCACCCTCAGCAGCAGCAGCACAGGCACAAAGCAGGGTGCACAGGCGCACCTACAGCCGGTCCACCTGCCCACCCTGCAGGAACGGACACTGCTCCTGCCCTTCAGGGCCCAGGTGGACGTGTCTCCCTAGGCGGGAGCCCCCATAAACCTGGCCACACATTCACTCGCCTGACTCAATCACTTCCATTGTCATCTGGTCTGAAGACCCCAGTGTGGTCACTGTGTGGTCAGTGGTAGGACACCCGGATCGGGCAGTTCCACCATGCACATGGAGCACTTGTACCCGAGTCTCCCTCCTCAGGGACTCCCTGCTCCCAGGCTGTGCCCATCTGTCTGTGCTGGAGGCGTGGGGAGTCCCCACCAGAGCTTCTCAAAGCAGGGCTGTTTCCCTGGCACCTGACGGCAGCCAGGTGTGTGCGGGGACCTGGCCCCAGGGCACCCTGCTCCAAGCACCTGTGGGCGGCCAGCCACAGGCTCCACCCCAAGAGCAGTGGTCCTGTGAGTACCAAGCTCAGGGCTAGAGAAGGAAGCGTCCCCGCAAGTCTGCCTGGCCCCATCTCGCTCCCGCAGACTCACCTGTGAACACAGCGGGGGGATCCGAACCCCCAGGCTTGCTCACCAAGTAGCAGATATGTCCTGAGGTGTGGCATGGCGTCGACAGGCATTTCACATGGAGAGACCCCACCTGAAACAGGCATCAGCATGAGAGCCCATGATCCCTCCTGGTCTCACAAGACCCCTCCCCAGCACCCAGCCTGCTCAGACCTTATGCTCCAAATACCTGCAGAACCAGCCCCACACAGGGCAGGAGGTCCAGGACAGGGGAAGTGCCTAGAGGGCTCCCTCCTGGGGCCTGGCCCTGCATGCAGGGCCCACTCTGGGGTGTTTGTTCAAGGGGAAAGGGGCTTATTTTGTTCAGTCCTTCAAAACCAGGCGAAACCTACACCAAGGATCTTGCCGGGAGAGCTCCTCGACCCACCTCCCCAATCCCTGCGTTCAGAACAGGGCAACCCACGGCGAAGCGGACAGAGCAAGACACACCTGCAGGCGTCCCATGGGGACACACTCACGTCCACTCTCCACGTCTGTGTGGGCGCTCTTGGCTGAGCCACTTGGACTTGTTCAGGTCCTAGCACCCATCCACAAGCCCCCACCCACCCACCCACCCAGGAAAGCAACATCCACTTGGGGGCCCAGTGGCTGGCAGCCATGCTTCAGGGCCTCCCAACACCCAGCCGCACTGCGTGTTAAGTTCCCGAGAGGGAAGACCATCCAACCACTGGCTGCAGCAGGCACAGGGAGCCCTTCGGCTGGACCTAGGGTGAAGGAGGGCTCCCTGTGCCCCTCCCCAAGCTACACCCCAGGTCCTAGTGCCTTTCTGCAGTCTACTCCCTACCTGCAGAGTGAACAGGTGTGTGACTTTGTGAGTCAAGGCCCCGATACGGTCATCACCCCCATACACCTTCAGCCCTGGCTGCAGCTTGACCAGCTTCTCATTCCCACCAGCGTGGTCCCTGGAAGTCAAACAGAAGACATGGGCTACCTGCGGGATGCAGGGAGTCTGCTAACGTGCCTTTAACCCCAACCAAACAGAATTCAGCAGTTCAGGCCAGCTTCCTGGCAGAGTATCTCTTGGGGAACTTTTGAGGGCCCATGTAGGAGCGAGTGGTCTGGGTCTGTCTGTGGACAGGCCAGCCATGGTTCTAGTGGTAACAGGCTGGAGGCACTCCTCCAGGGCTCCCAAGATCCCCAGGGAGTCCTCTGACCTGCATTTGGCAAGGGGACAGTAGAGGGTTCCACTCTGGGCCCTCAGTACTCACTCTAGGTTAGGGCACTTGCCTTCCCAACATCAGGGAACACTGCCTCCCGATAGTCCAGTGTTTGTGTCCCCACCTCGCCCCATGTCCACCTCAGAGACCACACCCTGAGGACTCCAGTGCCCAGACAAGAAACCCCTGCACAGCAGGCCCCAGGTAACGGGGTGGAACGGCTGTCCAGCTCCCTCCCCGCAGCACACAGGCCAGGGCACCAGCAGCAGCTCAACACGCTCTCCTCGCTTGTCTTTTGCAACACCACCGAAACAAGAATAGCACTCATCACGAGAGGAACAGGCCCAACCCCGAAGCTCCGTCCAGGGCTTGGTCCTGGTGTAAACTTGAAAGGGTGCTGGAGAAAGCCAAGGTGTATCAGAGTACCAACAACAGGCTCCCGGAGCTGGTTGTGGCCACCACAACCAGCCTGTAATCCTAGCACTTAGGGAGGCTGAGACAGGAGAGTCGCGAGTTCAAAGCCAGCCTCAGCAATGGCGAGGCGCTAAGCGACTCAGTGAGACCCTGTCTCTACATAAAACACAAAATAGGGCTGGGGATGTGGCTCAGGGGTCGAGTGCCCCTGAGTTCAATCCTTGGTGCCAAAAAAAAAAAAAGAGGCTCCTAGAGTATGAACTGCCTGGTGTGTGTGAGAGACGTGCAGTGTGAAGCCTCCAAGCCTCCAAGTCTCCTCACAGGCCACCAGTAGGCCCAGAGGTGGGGCTGCTGGCAGCAGGGCAGCTGTGCTGCAGGACGCTCAGCAGCACAGCCTAAGAATGAGGTGACTGGCACCTAGCCTTAATGCTGGGATCTATTCAGGACTCAGAGGCCCCTGGCCAAAGACTCAGCATCTGAGCCTTGTCCTCCACACTTGGCTTATATCAGCCTAAACACTGGGTGTTGGGGCCCATCCCAGCTGAGATGCCATGAGGAATGGGCTGAAGAAAGGCACTAGCTGCCCTCACATGGTCATGTGGAAAAGAAAATTAAGAAACAAATATTTCTTTTACCTTTGAAGAGCCTCAAAAGTTTCAAAAGGCCAAAAAGAGAGCTTTGGGTAGGCGACTCTACCCCAAAGACCCAAACACAGGCACTCTTCCCAGCATTCAGCTTCCAAATATTAAAACACAACAAACAGAAAAGCAAAAACAGCCTCTTGACATGCTATCATTAAAAAAAAAAAAAAAAAAAACCACACACATACACCAGAGGCCAGGTGTTGTGGTACACACCTATAATCCCAGCAACTCTGGAGGCTTAGGCAGGAGGACAGCAAATTTGAGGCCAGCCTGGGCATCTTAGCAAGACCCTGTCTCAAAATAAAAAGAGTCGGGCATGTAGCTCAGTGGTAAAGTACCCCTGAATCCAATCCTTAGTACCAAAATCAAAAACCAAAAACAAAAAACAAAAAAACCACCAATGTCAGCCGGGCGCGGTGGCTCAAGCCTGCAATCCCAGCACTTAGGGAGGCTGAGATAGGAGAATCGCGAGTTCAAAGCCAGCCTCAGCAATGGCGAGGGTCTAAGCAACTCAGTGAGACCCTGTCTCCACATAAAACACAAAATAGGGCTGGGGATGTGGCTCAGGGGTCGAGTGTCCCTGAGTTCAACCCCCAGTACCAAAAAACCAAACCAAACAAACAAACAAAAAAACCCCACCAACGTCTAGATTCTTTCCTTCCCTGACATGGAGGCCAATGTCCCATTTCACAAGCCCAAGAGATATGAAGGCAGCCACTGGGCACCCTCTCTGGTACCAAGAAGCCAGGCTCCTAGATACCATGGGCAAAGCAGCAGGGGACACAGGCCACAGACATCTCCCCAGGGGTTGCTCCCTCAGCAGCCCCACCACCCAGGTCCTGGGGTCAGTGCCTCCAAAGCTCAAGGGGAGGAGGGCAGGAACCCTGGTGCCTTCTCTGAATCCTCCAGGGACCCATCCTCATGTGCCCTGACCCACCCCCTGCCACCACCACGGGCACCTCCAGAGCCAGAGGAGCAGCCTGGGGAGCCTGGCACTTACCAGTGGTGGTGTGTGGTGAGCACCGTGGTCAGCTTCACCCCGTGCTTTCTCACCGTTTCCACAACCTGCAACCACATGAGAGGCAGGATGGCGGTGGGGTCATATTCCTGGCCTGGCTCACCTCCTGCAGGTGGGCGCTCCACTCCCAGCCCCACCTTGCTGGCTGACCTGACTCAGGACAACTGAGGAAGATGGTCTTTTTCTCTTGATCCACCTGGGGCTCTTGGTCCCACCCACCACTTCCTCAATCCCCCCAGGTGAGAGCAGCCTCCTGGGGACAGCAGCAAGGGGCAGAAGGCTGGAGGAACAGTCCAGAGGACCATGAGCATCAAGGCACAGGGGTCTCAAGGTGGCTCTGTATTTGCCACATGGGGCCCGTGGTCTCCTCCACCCCTCCCAATGCCCCCTAAACGAGTGGCCACACACTAGTGTGCTTCAAAAATTCGATGGTCTAATTTCTACTTAGCTTCATCAGAGCTACAAGGACACAGCAGCTGTAAGCCACGGGGATGAAGATGGTACTGGGTGACAAGACCCAAGGGGCCTGGGCACAGCCTCGCACCTTCTGGGGCTGCACGGGGTCCACAATGGCGGCCTCCCGGGTGTCCTTGTCAATGACCAGGTACATGTAGTTGTCGGTCAGGGCAGGCAGCAGCTCCACCTTCATGGTGCTCTGTTCCACAGTCCAACTCTTCCTCAGATCTGTGTGACACAGGAGGGTTCCCAGCAGGGCTGGGCCTGGGGACACAGGATATAGCCTCAGGTCCTCAGCCTAAGGGCAGGCACACCAGACAGACTGCAAAGGAGCTGCACTCCTTCCCAGTCCAAATGAACTCAGGGACTTGCTGGCACAAAGCAAGCACTGAAGTACCCCCGCTGGGTTTTGATTTGATTTTGGGACAGCATCTTGTAGGTTACTGACGCTGGCCTGGAAGAGGGCAGTCTCCAACCCCTGCCTCCTGGGTAGCTGGGAGGACAGGCCTCTGCCACTCTCGCCAGCTTTTCGCTTTTTTTTTTTTTTGGTTTGTTTTTGTCAGTACTGGAGATTGAACCTAGGGGTGTTCTGCTACTAAGCTGTATCCCTAGTCCTTTTTTAGTTTTTGTTTTGAGACTGTCTCACTAAGGTGCTCAGGCTGGCCTTGAACTTGAGATCCTCCTTCCTTAGCCCTAAGTTGCTGGAACTACTGATGTGTGCTACTGCAACCCGTTGCTCTTTGCTGGCTTTTCAAAGTTCTTCCGACAGAGAATGTCCCGGTTTAACCATATGCACAAGGCAAGTGTAGAAAATGACTCATGCGAACATTGGAGGAAATTAGCTTTCTCAGACTTACATCTTTATTTTCTCTTGAGGGTTCTAAAAAGACCAACCTGCCAACTTGTGGTGTGATGCAAGCCACTGTCAGACAGGACTACTGCAGGCCTGAGAGGTGACCAGGAGGAAGAGAGGAAGGGAGCACACCAGGTTGCCTCCAGGCTGACAGAGATAAGTTCTCTGCAGTCATTCACAGCCCTTCTCAGGCCTCCAGCCGAAAGAGAAAAGAGCATTTGCTCCCAAATGGCAGGCATCAGAGATATGGAGAATGCACCAGGCACCATGTCCTGGGGAACAGAGCTGGTCACAACCACTCAGGATTCACGGGTAAGAGACAGAATCACCATGCAAGTGAGCCACAGAATGCTGGCAGGCTGGGGCAGGCCAGGGGCAGTGACAGGAATGAAAGCATCCTCCAGCCATTGGCGGATGTCAAAGTACTTTCAGAAATGAGACTCCCATTAAATCTAAAAATATAGGGGCCCCAACACTTCAAGTCTTAGTTTTAAAGGGTAGGAAAACACAGGAGGGACAGTGGGATTCTGGGGTAGGTGCTAAGCTGGACACCTCTCCCAAAAGGGATCAAAAAAGGAGTGGTATCAGCCCATGGGTAGATGTTGCTCCAGAGGCCATCTAAATATGGGCTCAACTTTTTTTGCCATGGCCAGGGCCTGGGAAATCTTTTTTTTTTTTGTGGTGGTACTGGGGATGGTACTGGGAGCCGTGTGCGTGCTGGGCAAGTGCTCTGCCACTGTGCTTTAGTTCCTCTTTTGGACACACTATCTGGGCATTTTCCAGACTCATGCTCAGCAAAATAAACATTTCTGTCTGATTAGGTTTTTGTGATATTCTACCTCTCTCAAGCCCCAGCACTATTCAAGCCACCAGAGGACATCAGAGTGAAAACAGGACTGTGGGTGGGGGCTCAGCAGGGAGTCTTTTTACCTATTTCCTGGTAGAACACTCCAGGCGAAAACACTGCCCCGGTAAAGGGACAGTATTTGTAGTGGTGTTCAACCTGCTCTGGACATACACGCCTTGTTGGCAAGCTGAAGAGCATGCGTTTATTCCTAAGGAAGGAGTTCACCAGGCGCCGGCGCCACCGGAAACCCTACTCCTTTTCCGCAAGTATCACCTCGCCCGACACTGCCTGGAAACCACTTCCAGCTCACCGGTTTGCACCTGGGACGCTTGACACAAGCGGAGGTCACGGGCTGCAGCCTATGGTCTGTTTTGTGTGGCCCACAACATACTTTAAGGCGTTTCCCAGCACCGCCTCTCTGCACCTGTGCGCACCTGCAGCCCCAGCACAAGGGCTGGGGCTCCGACGCAGCGCTCCGGGGGACACTGCGTCCTGAGAACCTCAGTGGGCAGGCTCCTTCCGTGGCAAGAGCGTGTCACGCACTGCGGACGCAGGCCGCTGCCGGCGGCGCTGGGACTCGCTGGCTCGGGCTGCCGGCCTCGGCGCGGTGCCCGCGGTCGCCCGTCGGCAGACGCCGGGAGGGGACGATCCGCAGGCCAAGGCGCCAGGGAGGCCGGCCTGTGGGCTAACGCGGGCGGGCGCGGGTGTGCTCGGACCCTCCCGGCGCCGGCCCCGCCGAGGCCTGGTGGCCGCGTCCGCTCTTCGCCGGTCCAGCAGCCTCGGCTCCTTGCCCCGGAGACGGCGTCGGCGCGCCCGACCAACGCCCAGCACGGCGGCGCCCCGGCCCACCTACCAAGGCCGCGGCGCGCGCAGGCGAATCCCAGCGCGGCGAGGCTCCGGCGGCAGAACAGCCCGCGGCCGCGCACCATGACCTGCAGGGCTGCACTGCCCCGCGCGAGACCGCAACGCCGGCGTCGGCAGCTGCAGCCAATCAGCTCCCGAGTCGCACCACTCGCCCCGCCCCCAACCAATCAGCACGCTCGCGCTCAACGCCCGGGCCGGAGGCGGGGCCTGGGAGCGGGAGGCCGCGGAAGTCCCGGAGGTCGCGAGGTTGCGTGCGGATGTCCCTGTCTCTTTAGGGCCCGGCCGGCGTCCTGGGTCAGCCACCGATGCGGCCTAGGAGCAGCGCAAGGTAGGAAGGGCTGTCGCTGACCGGACACCGTCTCGAAGCAGCGCGTCCCCTCCAGGCCGCCGTAGGCGCCGGAGCCAGTGGCCACGTGACCCAGGGCTGCGCCATGGCGGCCCCGAGGTCGCTGTCCCGCTTCTGGGAGTGGGGGAAGAACATCGTCTGCGTGGGGAGGAACTACGCGGACCACGTCCAGGAGATGCGCAGCACGCTGCTCAGCGAGCCCGTGCTCTTTCTGAAGCCGTCCACCGCGTACGCGCCCGAGGGCACGCCGGTGCTCGTGCCCGCCTACTGCCGCGCGCTGCACCACGAGCTGGAGCTGGGGGTGCTCATGAGCAGGCGCGGCCGCGCGGTCCCGGAGGCCGCCGCCATGGACTACGTGGCCGGCTATGCCCTGTGCCTGGACATGACCGCCAGGGACGTGCAGGACGAGTGCAAGAAGAACGGGCTGCCCTGGACTCTGGCCAAGGGCTTCACGACCTCCTGCCCGGTCAGCGCCTTCGTGCCCAAAGAGAAGATCGCTGATCCTCACGCCCTGAGGCTGTGGCTCAAGGTCAACGGGGAGCTCAGGCAGGAGGGCCAGACTTCGTCCATGATCTTTTCCATCCCCTACATCATTAGCTACATTTCTAAGATAATGACCTTGGAAGAAGGAGATCTTATCTTGACCGGGACGCCCAAAGGAGTTGGGCCAGTTAAAGAAAATGATGAGATCGAGGCTGGCATAGACGGGGTGGTCCGTATGAGGTTTAAGGTGGAAAGATCAGACTATTAAGTACACAGAGCACCTTAACTTCCTGTCTGGAGAGAAGGGAGCAAGTAAAGGTTATTAAATGTGACAATCTTTTAATAGAAACTACTTCTAAAGAATGGTTCAATTGGGTTGCTAAGCCTCAATCAAGAAAAATGGACCCTTCTGGAAAAAAACATGATCTGGATAAACTGGGACAGAATTAGAAACAGCCAGAATAAAGTGTATTGAACCAAACCTTTACAAGTCTGTTTCCTAAAACTGAACTGAGTAAGACTTTTCAGTGAGTCTTTCTGGGATCAGTAGTTCAAGATTTAAAATCTGCAAAGGAAACTGAAAGTCATGTCCAAGTGTTTCTCAAACTTCCCTGGACTTGATAGTCATCTGGAGGGCATGTGTGAAAATAAAAGTTCCCAAATTTACTGGCCCATTCCAGACTAGCTGAATCAATTAATGGAATTAATCTCCAGAGAAGCTCTTTACAGACCACTCCAACTGATTTTTAACAGGGAAACATGAAAACTACTACTCCCTGTCATCAGTGAACTTGGTTTTGTTTGTTACGGGACCAGCTGATGAAGGCTGCTCCTGTTTACCTTGGGTGTCTATACTGGCCTGCAGATTCTAAGTTTGGGAGATAATTTTAGAATTACTATTTTCCAAATAAATTGTGCTATATTTTGTGTGGCCTAAAAGTGTACCTTTTTTCCCCAGCAGGGCTTCAGACCTTGGTCTTTGACCTTTCAGCTCCTGAACATTGCTCTAATGATTAACCAGCACCCCATCTCCCAACCAGAGAAGGAGGCTACAGGAAGTTGAATGACCTGGGAGTGCTACTTTTACTCTTGCCTGCACCCTTTTTGGATAAGCAAGGCAGGATGCACACATAGCTTTAATAAGGCCCGTGGAGTCCTCTAGGTTTAGATGGGTTCCTGCTCTTGGTGAATATAGACGGTATCTCCTGGCCCTTGAAAGTCTAGGACATCCACTTTAGTAATAATTTACTGAGCACTCAGTACTGTTGGGTATTGTGCCAAGCAGTTTATTTCATGTTCCCATGTGACTGTCAACAAAGATGTGAGGATGGTACGATTGCTACTATCCCTCTTGTACAGGTGAAGACAAAGATTTAGAGGCTAGAAAGCCTGGCTAGGGTCACACAGCTGAGTGGCAGAGCCATGATGTAACCCAGCTGTCCCAAACCCAGAACCTGAAGTCTTAACAATGCAGACTGCATCTTGTATGTTTAAGATTAAAACATTTAGGTGCCAGGTGCAGTGGCACACACCTGTAATCCCAGCACTTTGGGAGGTTGAGACTGGAGGATCGCGAGTTCAAAGCCAGCCTTAGCAACGGCGAGGCGCTAAGCAACTCAGTGAGACCCTGTGTCTACATAAAACATGACAGGGCTGGGGATGTGGCTCAGTGGTTGAGTGCCCCTGAGTGCAATCCCTGGTACAAAAAAAAAAAAAAAATGGTGTGTACTCTACCAAATCTATGACTGTACTTCTTGAAACAATGTGCTCACAACATACAATTTTCTAATTTGCTTTTTACTCTGTAAATGCTGACTATCCTTTTCTATATCAAGACATGTCTGCAGTACTGTTTTCATTGATGTATGATTCTGAGGTTAGCCCTCTGGTTTTGGACATGGAGATTATCTGATTACTGGTGAAATCAGCATATTTGTTAATCCCTTTGGCTGTGTTCCCATAAGTGGAAGAGTGTGGTCATAGGGTTTGCTCATGTTAGTCTACCTAGCAGGTACAAGGTTCAGCTGGAACGTATCCACCAAGTCAACAGACCATTTAAAGCAAGCTTAAGGCACGAGGTAGGAGCAATGCTCACGCATCTCTGCTGGGTGGCACAAGCCAGTGACCCTGGGGCAATGTTCACCAACTAGAGGAGCGAGCCTTGCCGCAAACATCTGACATCAGCATTGGAAGCACAGCACAATCCTTGGATATAAGAATCAAAAACTGGCAGTGGGCTGGGGCTGGGGTTCCGTGGTATAGCACCTGCCTTGCATGTGTGAGGCCCTGGGTTCCATCCTCAGCACCACATGGAAATAATACATAAAATAAAAATAAAGAAAAACTGAGTGGGGGGTGGGATTATGGCGCAGTGGTAGCGTGCTCGCCTAGCACGTGTGAGGCACTGGGTTCGATCCTCAGCACCACATAAAAATAAAATAAAGATATTCTGTCCACCTATAACTAAAAAATAAATATTAAAAAAAAAAAAAAACTGGCCAAGTCCCACAATTTCTTTTTTTTTTTTTTGGTACCGGGGATTGAACTCAGGGGCACTCGACCCCTGAGCCACATCCCCAGCCCTATTTTGTGTTTTATGTAGA